>APFE030776398.1:58231-69771 GCA_000404065.3 Pinus taeda
GCTTCCCAACTACACTAAAAACTCCAACAAGACCTGCATGTGAGGACTCACATGAATTCCTTCGTTTTTCTTAATCTATACTCTACATCTCGATATAATAAGAATCTTGAGCCTTAGAACAACCTTTCTCTTAATCTATTTGTCCTAGGTTTCCAGGATAAACTGAGAGGGTTTTATGTCCATCTAACTGTGCATTAAATCCTACAGCAAAATGATATTTAGAAACTGTAATATTTTCACTATGTAATTGTGGAAATAAAATCAAAACTCTAAACAAGAAGCCAAAAGTGGATGTTACCATGGATGCAAAATTGGGAGTAGAATTATATGTTAAACTAGCCATCAAAACACGATGCAAACAAAGACAAAAAAATGGTTTTAAAGTAGAATTAAAAAAGGGTGTAGCACTAGACACAATGAATGGAACAAAATAGGGCATACAAAAGGATACCAAATTGGGCACAAACAAGGATGCGAACATGGACACCAAAATGAGGCTGCAAAGAATGGTGTAAAATTAGGGTGCAAAATTGGGTGCAAAAAGGATGTAATAAAAGACAAAAAACAAGATGAAAAATGGGACTAAAAAAGGGTGAAACCAAGGATGTGAAAAATGATGCATAACTAGATAAAAATTCAAACTAAAATCTAGGTGCAAAATGAGACGTAAATGTGAACACAAAATGTGGCAGAAAAAAGGAGGCAAATTTGGATGCCGAAAAAGATGCAAAATTAGACACCAAAATGATGCGAAATTGGACATATAAAATGGTGCAAAATTGGACACAAAAGTAGAAAAAATGGTGCAAAAGTGGGCATAAAAATGGCTCAAATTTGGATGCAAATTGAGATGCAACATTGGATGCAAAATTAGGTGCAACAAATGATTCAAAACTTGATGCAAAAGCAAATGAAAAAGTAGACGAAAAAAATGGCTCAAAATTGAACATAACATTAGACACAAAATGGGATGCAAAGGTGGACACAACACATGGTTCGACATAGGATGCAAATTTATATGCTTAAAAGGATTTAATTTAATGGTGTTAAAAATGATGCTAAATTGGATGCAAAATTAGATGCAAAATAAGATACAAAAAAGGGAGACAAATAAAATGCAAAAGTGGGTGCAACAAATGGTGCAAAAATATATGCAAAATTTGGCATTAAATTAGATTCAACATATGGTGCAAAATTGGATGCAAAACAAAATGTAAAAAAGGCAGAAAAACTAGCGCAAAAATAGATGTAAAAATAAGTACAAAATTAGAAGCAAAAAATTGCATAAGAATAGATGCAAAAACTAGAACAAACTAGATGCAAAAAAAGGCACTAAATCAGATGCAAAATATGGTTTAAAACTCGATGTGAATTATAACACAAAACTAGAAGCAAAGAATGGCACAAAATAGGAAGCAAAAAATGATGCAAAAATGGCACAAAACTAGAAGCAAAACCTGTTGTAAAACCAAATGCAAATCTTGGTGCAAAATATGATGCAAAAAATCATACAAAATTTGACGTAAAAAAAGATGAAAAATTTGGCGGAAAAAAGAATGCTTTAAAAATTGTACAATAGAGCTAGATTTAGCGCAGTCTGCTCATCCTAATTGAGAAAAAAATGCACTAAAATCTGATCCTAAATCTGGCGCAAATTGCCTATTTTGTTGTAGCATCTACAAACATAAAAGTAAAGTGTAATGAGTGTATCTACATTGGTGAGAACAATGAAAATTAAAATAACTAATATACATCAATGTAAATTGATTAACAATGTACCATAACAACAAGGGACTCATAAATTGTGCACATAGTTTCAAAACCAAGTCTCATGCCTTGTTGCAATAAATCTTTTGCTGATGTAGTTCCATACTTTGTTTCCTGCATGTTTTTTTTTTTGACAGAAATGGTTGAGTTTTATTTATAAGAATAGGTTGGGCATGCCAAACAATATCGAATACATAAAAATGCGAGAATTTTGCCTCAATAAAGTCCTCCTATTCTGGCTTTTGTATCAGAGATTAGCTGCTGTTTTTGACGCAATTGGCAGGCTAAGTGATCCTTGCTTTGTTGTTGACAACTTAGTGTCCTGTCTTACATTTCCTCTTTTCTTTGATACTTTGGTACTTTCCTGGTTTAAGTTAAAACCAACATAAACTATGATCCATGGGCCAAATAATACAAACCCGCATATATTGGAATGAATTTATTTATAACCTGTCTTCTCCACCGTACCTGACCCCACTTCAGGGTTAACCCTTGTCGTAATCAACACGTGAAAGTTGTCAGATCTTCCCCCACCCAAAACCAATACATACCGCGTCCCTCGCTTTCCGATCCTTAACTTCTTAGGAGTGCGCAATATGGGCAATTTTGTATTGCCACGCGTAAGCCCCTAAGTGGCATCACGTCCGTTCATAAAAACTATCGAGCAGCCAAGAGCGGTGTGATGAAACCCGCTTACCACTCCTAGTGAAATAACTCCCCTCCTTTCGAAATGCGCGATGACCATCAGATCTACCCTGCCCAGATCCGAGCTTTAACCTGATCTCATATCTGTACCTGTCCCCACGACAAGGATAAGACCCCACCATGAATAATGCCCGATAACCGTCAGATCTTCCCCCGCCCAAATTTGAAGCTTATCACATCCAATTGCTGTCCAACCTTTATCACCATAGGAGCACGCGATATGGGTGGTTTTGTCCTGCCACACGTTAGGCTGTAAGGCACATCGCGTCTGATTCGTGAAATACTGCCCAACAGACAGAAGCGGTGCGAAGAAAACCGCTTACCACTCTCGGCATCTTTAACCCCCCACCTTTTCCAACGTGCGATGAGCATCGGATCATCCCCCGCCCTGAGCCTATGCATCTCGTCCATTAAAAACATCCTTCGTATGAAATTCATTATGCACCCTGTTATTACTCCCATCACTACTGGCCCATGCGGAAAGCCGAGAACTTGTCGAGGAGTGAGCCACTCTTTCTCGACAGTGAAAGTCTATCTGTGCCAACCTTTGTTCTGTGAGATTCTTTCCTTGATCAACTCTCTTTGCCTATTAAGGAATTAGGTGCCTTTCAGCTTCTTCATCATTGTTCACCAACATACATTGAGCTAGAAGACATTCTTTGTTAGTCATTATATCATCTTCCTTATTCTGAGTTAGCAGGACATGGTAGAATGAGCAAGATGTGAAGTTTTGAGTAATATTTCTTATTCTTTCTACGGTCTTTCTTAGATAAGAGATATTGAGTTGGTCACTCTTATTAAGGGTTTTAATTAGGATTTTAGAGTCCCCAAAGATTTGAAGGTTTTCCCTTATGTTCCTTTGAGCTAGCTGGCACACTTTGAGTAGTCCCAGGATCTCGACCTGGTTGTTGGTGCTCTGTCCTAGTCCCCAACTGTAGCTATCTTGTTTTTGTCCATATGTGGAGTAAATTATTCCTCTTGCCCTTGATATCCCCGGTTTTCCTTTGGAGGCTCTGTCGAAGAAAATCATGACTTTTCCCTGATTTTTCCACCTTTTTTCAAAGTCCGCTTGAGAGATCTAGAGACGCCACTCTAGATTATGGCTAGGCAAGGAGATATTCTTCTTAATGCTTTCCTGTCTCAGGGATTCACCTAGCCAGTTGAGCTCTTCAAGGAGTAGGGAATTGTCTGACTTATGAGGTCTATTTTCAAAAGTTTCTAGTAGCAAGGCTTTGGACTTGGCAGTTATTGTGTTGGTGGATTGAATTCTGTTGTTGAAGATGGCTTCATTCCTAGCCAACCAAATTCCCCAGCAGATATATTTTGGGATTGTATTCTAGATTTTAGTCCAAGTTGAGTTGTTGTTCAAAGAGTGTGGATAGCGATATTTCCAAGTTGCGAAAAGACTAACCACTGAACACTGCTGAGGGATTTGGGCGTTGAGCCCCATGATTGCTTACAACCAGACCTCTTGAGAAAAGGGGTAGTCTATGAAAAAGTGATCGATCGTTTCCTAGTCCTTGCAGTAGAGAGGGCATCTGTGTGGACCAATGATTCCTCTTTTCTCTAAGTTTTCCCCAGTGAAGGTCCTTCTGTGCATGAGATTCCAGCAGAAGAAGTTGATTTTTGGGAGTCCAAATGGGTCCCAAACATGCTGACAAAGCTTTGTAGTATGGATCTGATGTTGTTGTTCTTGGAGAGCTGCAAAAACCAGCCGAGATGAGTAAGTTACGGTATTCCCCCAACCCCACTTGTCCCTCAAATGTAGGTGCACAAGAGCTAGACCAGTGAGTTTATCTAATAATTGATGGAGGTCAGGGAGCATCCAATCAGGGGGGTGATGTAGGTCCCAGTTACTCTAGTTCCATGTTGAATCCCATGTGCAAATGTCAGCAAGTTTGTGGATACCTTTTGGGATGAGCCAGTTACACAAGTCTGCTATGTCTAGTGCAAGACTTAAGGGTTCGAGACCCAAGATCTTGTCCTCCCACAGTGTAATTATTTTCCCATTTCCTGGAATTTTGTAGAGCTGTTCTTTGAAGAATTTCCAGTTTTGGCTGCACAACTTCCACAACGTGGTTCCTTTGTGTGAAGCTCCTTCATCCATATTATTTATTGAGAGTCTATGCAGATATTTTTTAATTATAACTTGACTTACAGGGTGTTTTTGGTTCGAGAATATTTTCCAAAGGATCTTCCCTCCCATTGTCATATGGCCAACACATGATCTCTTACCTGAAGTCCACCTTTAGATATTGGCCTTTTCACTATGTCCCATCTTACTATATGGAATTTGTTTTGGTTCCTCTTTCCTCCTTGCCATAGAAAATTTTGAATAAGCTTTGCTAACAGATCGGTGATCATTTTTGGAGCTAAAAGGAAAGAAGCATGGTAGATAGGAAGGGATGAGAGGACTAACTTGACTAGAGTGAGCTTCTCAGTTGTGGTAAGCCATTGTCCACCCCAAGAAGTAATTTTTGCCTTGATTTTGCTGATAATTTCCATCCAATGGGGGGCCTTAGTCGTACCCAAGGTTAAAGGTAGGCCAAGATACTTAATTTTCCATAGAGTCATATCCGGTGAAGCCCAGGGCTTGGGCAATCCTAGGTATAGATTGCTGGTCTACAACCTAGATGTACACTGCACTTTTTCTATTATTGGCCATATCTCCGGAGACTCTGCAGAAGCTTTGGATTACTCCACTGAAGGCTCTTGCTATTTTAACAGAGGTTCCTCCCAAAAGGATAAAGTCGTCTGCAAACAAGGCATGATTGATTGGGGTTGTTCCCGGTATCACCCTAATGCCAGGAAATGTCCCGTTGAGCTTCTCCTCAGTGAGCTTTCAGCTTAGAGAGTCTGCCATCAGAATATACAGGAAGGGGGACAAAGGGCAGCCTTGCCTAATTCCCCTTGAAGCTTTGAAGTAGTTTTCTGGTCTACCATTTTCTAGAGGGGCTATCCAAGGTTCTCCAATGCATGCTTTAATCAAATTTACAAATTCAGAACTGAAACCAAATGCAAAAATAACTTGGAGAAGGAATCAATGATTTACTCTATCGAAGGCATTCGCCATATCCAGTTTGATGAGAATACCTCGCTCTTTGCGTTGGTGGCTGGAATGGATGATTTTTTGCACTAGTATCACATTGTCCAAGATATGCCTACCTTTGAAAAACTCTCCTTGATTGGGAGAGATGAGTTTGTCCAATAGAGGTTTTATTATATTAACAAGTAGCTTGGTGAGAATTTTGTAGGACGCGTTGCAAAGCGAGATTGGTCTGAATCTGTTGAATGTTTTCGGATTGGCTTCTTTGCGAATTAGGGCTAGGAAGGTGGAGTTTGTGCTTCCTCCCACTTTGGATTTTCGAAGGAATCCTTTGATCATTCGGTACAAATAAGCCTTGATGATATCCCAGTAGAGTCTATAGAGGTGTATTGAGAATCCATCAGGGCCTTGGGCTTTGTCTAGTTCCATCTTCCATATGACATTGCTAATTTGTTCTTTAGTGAATGGCCTCAGGAGAGTTGCATTGTCCTCCTTGTTAACCATCCTTGGAACATGCTTGAGTAAGTCACGAGCTTCCTCATTATCCTCCACACCTTCTTCTTTGAACATCAACTAAAAATGAGAGGTTGCCGCCTCTTTTATCAGAGTTGTTCCTTTAAGAACAGTCCCGTCTGGCGAGGTGATTTCAACAATGTGGTTTCTAGAGAGTCGGGTTCGAATTTGCTTGTGGAAGAAGGTTGTATTCTTGTCTCCAGACACTAGCTAGAGATTGCGTGACTTGATCCTCAAATATTCTTCCTCTTCTCTAAATATCTGGAGGGTGCTGATTTGGTGTTCTTGCTCCCTATGAATTTCTGCTCTAGTTATGTCTTAAGTCCCCAGGCCCATTTGGAGAACCAACAACTGCTTTCTGCTTTGTTTTCTTTCGATAGTGGGAGAGACTGTGGGATTTCTTATCCATTTCTTCAAGGATGTTTTGGTGGCTTTTATCTTTTTCTCCGAAACATAGCTGGGTGATCCAAGAACATGAGTGGACCATGCCTTATTCATTGTATCCAAAAACCCTTCTCTGTTTGCCCATAGTGGCTGAACTGGAAGGGGATTGGTTCTAGGTTTTCTTCTTCTTTCATCAGAAGGAGGATGGGTTTATGGTCTGAGTTCCACTTTGGCAGAATTTTTGTGGAAATGATCATCTTCTCAGAGAGGAAGGAACTCTGAAGAAGGAATCTATCGAGCTTGGATGAGATATGCTCCTCCCCTATTCTATTATTTGTCCAAGTGTATAACCATTTTTTTGGCTTGAAATCCATTAAATCCCATTATTGAATCAGGTTTTCCTCTAAGGGGAGGAAGTGATCCCTGCTGCTGGTTCCTCCTCTTTTTTCCTTTGGGTCTAGGATTAGATTGTAGTCTCCAGAAATAATTATATTATTGAGGGAGTAAGCTTCCAAAAAATCAGTCAGGGTTTGCCAGCATTGTTCCTTTTCTACATAGAGGATAGGAACATAGAGATTAAAGAGATCAATGTTTATCTTACTTGGTAAGTGTCAGAGTTCGGTGTAAATCCAGTGCTGCATATGAAAGGAGCTCTCAAGCTAGAATTTGTCAACCTCCCAGAGAGTGGCTAACCCACCGCATGTACCTCTAGCACTTACCGCTTTTCCAACTTTTGTTTTCCATTTTGCTTTGCTGAGTTCCAGAAGGGCTTCTCCTTCTATTTTAGTCTCTTTGAGCATGAGGATGTCAGGAAGTTTTGACTTTAATACGCTCTTCATTGATTTAGCTTTTGATGGGTTCCCCAGTCCTCTGCAATTCCAAGAGAATAATTGCATTATTTACTAGTAGGGGTTGGGGCAACACCTCCCTTGGGAGGCCTGGTTCTTGTATTTCTATCGATAGACATCTCTATAGTGGCCTGACTGCCTTGCATTTTCCGTCTCTGTGCTTCTTCTTCTCTGGCCTCTCTATGAGATTTCCTCCCCACTCTTTTTAAGGGCCTCTCAGATGCTTCATCTTCCAAGGGTCCCGATATCTCAGGGGTCTTCTTTCTTGTCATATCTGCATAGGTTGGGGAGCTAGAGGCACCTTTTAGGGATGCCGGTCTGGACTGGTTCCTATTGCCTTTTGCTTTCTTCCATGTTGTTTGCCTGTTGTTCAATCTCTTTATTTGCTGGATCTTAGAGTTTTTTTGGTGTGCTGAGAATATCAAAGGGGTTGGTTGATATGTTTTCTATTGGAGGGATTGAACTTACTTCTAGTTGGGGTTCTAGAGGAGCAACCCTCCCAGTGGAGACGATTTTCCCTTTTTCATATTACTCTACTTAATTGGTCATGATTTCTAAACCTGAGGCCATTGATCTCCCTTCTCCTTCTCAACCACATCCTTTGATTTCTTTTTACAATGCTTGGCAAAGTGCCCATAGACATGATAGTATCTGCATTTAAATGGGAGTTGCTCATAATCTAGCACTTGTATGTGTGACCAATCAGCGACCGTGAGTTTAATGGCTTCAGGGAGACCTTCCTCCAAGTCTACTTATACACAAATTCTCGCACATGAATACTGGTCTTTTCTTTCTGCTCGGTCGATGTATTTTCCTAGCTTGTTGCCTATGGATTCCAAGGATTTAGGGTTCCAATAGTGAAGAGGAAGGTGGGGCAATCTCACCCAGAACTGAATGGCTGAGGGCACATCCTGGGTTGGGTCGAAGTTTAGATTCCATTGATTCAGATATAGTCCCTGAGGCCCCATGAAATATGAGTTGTTTTTGAATATGAGGTTCCTATCTTCTGTTGCTTTGAATACAAATACAAAGAAGCCTTTGCCGACAAAATGGCCTTTTATTCCTTCTTTGACTAGTGAACGCTAGTTCCTTTGAACTCATGCTTCTACCACTTTTGGCGAGGGCCATAGACCTGTGAACTGACCGATAATTCCTCTTTTTGCTAGGTTTAAAGCTGCTTTGTAGGGCTCTTCAGTAGGCAGAGAAACTGTGGGGACAGATGCAATTTTTCTCACAAACTTCTGTTGGTTTTCGGTTATTGGCCTTTTATTGCAAGCTGCAACCAGATCCCGAAATGCAGCTAGCTTGGGTGGTAAGGGAGTTTCTTTTTCGCGTCCCTCCTAGGGCCATGGCTCTAGAGCTTCACGCAGTCTCGAGGTTGGCTATGTCTCTTTGCGTGCTCCCTTGGCTTCCTCCTACCGGCTCTGAGGCTGCACCAAGCTCCCGCCAACTGGTTCCTCTTGTGTAGGTTGCTACCAAAAAACCCCTACTTTTACTAGATATTGTAGGTATCCATTTTTTTCATTAGCATTATTTATAACTTTTTATCAAAAGTAATTCGCGTTTCCTACATGTTTTAAACCCCATTATAAATTATAAATTTAATATAAAGGAATTTTTGTTTTATTAATTATAAACTCAGAGAAGTAAAACAACATAAATACTTACAAATTCCACAATTAGTTTTTGATATGCCAACATATACTCACAACCCATATTTAACCCAATGTCAATCATTTCTTCGAATGACTCTTCCTTGTATGTTAGAACCTATTTGAAGACATTCAAGGATGATTGCTGTAAAACAATTTAAAATATACAAAAATGAAACTTTGAGTTGTTATAAGGAAATATTAACAATTACTCACAAACTTTGATATCAACCATTTTCTTCCTTGTTGTTCTATTTTATGTGCTGAATGAGTTCCATTTTGTTTTCTTTTCTACAAGAAAATACTTGAAAATTAATATTTAATGCTAAATTATATTTTTTATATGTACAAAGTCAATCATGATTACATACATTTGAAGCACATTGTTGTTGATATGGCTCCTTCTGTGATGCAATTATGTCCATTTCTTTAACCATCTCCTTGTACATTTTTTTGGACATTCCTACTGGCATGTTTGGCATATAAAATCGTTGATCATTTTGGATTTTCGTATTCTTCTTGAAAAAAGTAATAAACTATTTTTATATTGATATATGAAAACTAAGCATAACAAAATTGATATTAATAAATGAATGATTTGTAGTAATATATACATATAATTCTAGAAAATCATTTTAATTAGGAATATTACTTTTTGAATGATTATTTTTTGTTGTTGTATGTTTTTGCTATTACAAGTTTGACATGTCTCATTGATCATTGTTCTGGAAATGATTCCTGTAGTCTAGATATAATTTGGTTCTTAGAATAATTAGATTGATTTTTGTATTGTAAGTGCGTGGAAAGTATGTCTATACATTCGTTCCATTAGATCCCTCATAATTTTGTAAAATAAATTCCCCCTTTCATTAACCTCTAGCACCACTTTAGATGAGCTAAGGACCAATTCATCGTCATTTACATGTACTATAATTTTTATTTACTTAGAACGACATTGATATTTTCCTTCGTTGTTTCTCCCTGTAGAACATTAAACATATATGCATTAATAGATTGTTTGAAACATGTTATCTAATATTCTTAAGTATATTATTAATGAAAATTAAAAAAAATTCATATTGAATAATATTTTTTCATTCACCTAATTCATCATTCTGCAATTTTTTTATCAGGATTTTATGCTCTTCTACACTTAAATTAGAAATAATCTTACCAACCTTCTTAATTTTGTGGCTATGCATGAAACACACTAACCAATACACATTAGTTAAACTTAGATATAGTTCAAACATATTAATGTAAAGAATTTACAAAGAACTTGCCTTCTCTGTTTTTTTCCTGCGTTATCATTGTGTCGATCAATATTTTGTTACTTGACACATTCTCAAACAATTTTTATTAATATACAACCTGTATCATTCAATATAGAAGCCATTAAATATGTCTTATACATAAATCAAATATTTTTCAGCTAAAACGAGCTCTAGTAGTCGATGCGTTTATTTGAACAAAACACACTCGTTCATTTATTCCATTAAATGCACATGGCGTGTAATTGTTCGACACCATCAACGAAAATTCGTTTTTGAAAATAATTTTAAATTATGACAATGCACTTTGTAATGATAAACACGTCGTAATGACTTAATGGTGCTACTTGGTAGAGGCATGTTGATGCGTTATATTACACCGAGAGCAACGATGAACAGGCTGGATAGAATTGACACTGTCATAATATGTAGATGCGTTGTATTATACAGGGGCCACTAGTGTGCTATATTACAAAAGGTGCATCGCGAAACATATATCCGTTTTTAAAAAAAATAGACAGGGTTAACGGGGTTTGGATCTAATTCAATAAGTGATCCCCCTAATTCACATGTCAAATACCCTATATATTAGTAAGTACACAACCCCATTAAATCTAAAATGTTTAAAATGAAAAACCCTAATTGTGAAGTGGTAGAGGGAGTTAAACCCTAAGGTGAAATTTTGCAAGTTTACAGTATATATATATTATTTTTTATTTTTTCTGAACTTTAATTAAATCTAAATAGGAACAAAGACATAAAAAAAATTTACTAGTAAAATCAATAGTAAATTCTTATTAATGGCAGGTTTAAATTTATTATTATTATTTATTTATTTATTTCTAAATTTTGAATAAATCTAATAGAAATTGTAATTTTTTTTAATAGTGAAATCAACAGTAAACTTTAAAATTTTCGCTATCCAAGGTTTTGACTGAATCACCATACCTTTCAAATTTTGATCTTTCTGTGGTTCCAAAATATTTTGGTGCTTCACAATGCTCCAAGTATGTCTTTCTTGCAAATCTCTCTCTTTTAATTAAACCCTAACATAAATTGTAAAACTTTTTATTAGTAAATTAAACAATACAATTTAAAATTTTTACTTTGCAGGGTTTTGAGTGAATCACCATACATTTCAGTTTATGATATTCTAAATAGTTTTTCTACTCTAAAGTATTCTACTACTGCATAATGCTCTTGATATGTCTCTCTTCCAAATCACTCCCTTGATATTTTGAGAAAAATAATGAAATAATGAATAACTTTTTACTATTTAAAAGACTTTATGAAATTAGATTTCAAAAATCAATTGCCA
The DNA here is from genome assembly GCA_000404065.3 of Pinus taeda. Taxonomy (NCBI): domain Eukaryota; kingdom Viridiplantae; phylum Streptophyta; class Pinopsida; order Pinales; family Pinaceae; genus Pinus; species Pinus taeda. The sequence continues at coordinate 69,736 of APFE030776398.1, forward strand.
CTCATATTTGAATTTTCAAAAAAAAAGAAGAAAAAA
>APFE030776398.1:70007-93806 GCA_000404065.3 Pinus taeda
TTTTTAATATTCGAAATATCGAAACAATGCGATTAATTTTTTTAAAACAATAATGTGGTTTGTATTTAAATGCATTGGTGCCATAATTGTTAACTGACATGATACAATTTTTTTATTTTTAATATTCGAAATATCGAAACAATGCGATTAATTTTTTTAAAACAATAATGTGGTTTGTATTTAAATGCATTGGTGCCATAATTGTTATAAAAGCATTGAGATGGTTGAATTCGTTTTTATTTTCTAAATTTCGGAAATGGGTGCATATCAACGTTATTTATATTTAAACGCATCGATGCGTTTTGTGTACAAAAACATCGATATGATATCATATTTTATATTTTTCAGAATGCCAGAAATGGTGCGAGTATTATTTGAATGCCCCGACGGTGCTGTTATGATTTAAATGCATTGGTGAAATTTGTTCTGATAAGCGCACAAGTATGGTGTAAAAACTATTTGAAATTTTATTTTCACATAAAATGATGTATTAATCTCAAATGATCCTTTAGGACGCATCCACTTGAATTACAATAGTTCATAGTATATATCTTCCACTTAAAGTCGCCTTATTCTTGAAAAATGGTTTGAAAACTATATTGAAATTGAGATTGTGGTTATATGGTTATCGAAATTAATTTTAGATATGCACACAAAACTTTATTTTTGATTTTTCTTAAATGCAGGAACAAAATATCAATAATATCAAATGGCCAATTCTTCGAATTCTAGCTCGTTCTATATTGCTGATCACGAAGTTATCTCTTTCCATTTCAAGTAAGTTCATATTTTATTTATATTTTGATTATCTAATTGTTTTTTTAATCCATATCAATTTAACTAAAAATATATCCAAATTTACAGGATCTTGATTCATAATTGAGTTCAGATGCAAAATATTCCTCCATTTCAAAAACATTGGAAGCTCTTATCAGTAGTAGCATATCATAAGCAGTTGGTAGATGAAAATGGACAACACTTCACCTTTCCAATTAGAACATGGAATATTCCAACTGTAATCCTGGATCAACGGTGGTAAAAATTGTTTGGTATAATATGATTTCAACAAACTAATTTCATTTACGTTCTTACTAATATCATTAATATTGTACTAATAGTATTCAATATTTTTGAAATTAGGATTCTAGTAATGATGAGGGACCCGGCCACTACAACATCAATTAGAGATAATGTTTCATTAAGAGAAAGAATCGAAAAAGAAACATACAAAGAACTGTTCAATAAACCACCTATTCAATTCCCACTACATCCAAATTCACTAATTAGGAATGAATACAACAATAGTAGTTTTTCATCATAATTTGGCAATGGACACAATCAAATAAAGGTTGTGACGAATGATTACTTATGAGATACCATTACTATGGAGGCAATGTTGATAGATGCATTCCAGAACGATGAGCTAGGGGATGATGCTCATATCATTGATAACTTATTCGAAGACCTAAAATGTGCTTTCACCACCCTCTCTTTGGACCTGAAGGAAAGTCAAAGTTTACTCAGCTTGGGACAATGATCTTGCTATACAACTTGAAAGTAAAGTTTTGCATATCGAATGCATGTTTCTCAACAATATGGGGGTAGTTCACTTGCATAATTGATCAAGTCCCTTATATTTTGAGAACTCTTGTCAAGCAATCAACATTAAAAATAGTCAATTTTACGAACTTAAATATTGGCATTGTGCAATTATAAGGAGGGATTTGGATGCCCCACAACACGGTATGACAATGTTCAGGGACTTTTCTGCCCAATGTTGTGCCTATGTCTCCAAGTTTTGAGCCACTTTTTTCAGGCACATAGCCCAGGTCACTGCCCATAACTAAATGAAACCTTCAGATATGAAATATAACAACGAGATAATGATACAAATGAAATTTCTTGAACAAGGATTTGATTGGACCTTTACTAACCATGACAAGGATTTCATCAAACATATCAAAAATATGTAATCTATAGGAGTAAACAACAGATCTGAGCATAAGGGTCTCATACTTATTTGAGAATTGCTAAGAAGCATTGATCCCTTATATCATTAGCTGTATTATCATCTATTAGGTCATAGATACATTGTTCATTCATTTACAAATCAAAGTCTAAGAGATCCATACATCATCATTGTCATAATACATGCTTATAACCAACATAATAACAACAGAAACATCAAGGATACATCAACCATAGAATCCACATATAAACCAATACATTTATACATAAGATATCAGGAAAGAACCTCTTATTGATGAATAAAAAAGTCAACCCAGGATGGGATTACCATGTTCCACCCTACCATAGAATGATTGAGCCAATTCTCTCTTATGCCATTCACCCCTATGCCATATTCCAAACATGAATGTGGGACTAAAACCAAAAGAACTAACCAGGGCATCCTGAGGCTAAATCACCTCACCCTCATCAATAGAAACCATGCTTTCTGCAATCCAAGCTGGATCCCTAGGCTAACACAATAAACATGTATTAAGAGGTTTTACCATGATCTCCATTGGATCATTAGGCCAAAAAAATGGACGGCACTGGATTTATCCACCTACACCGTGAGAAATTTTCATGTCTCCTAGTCTCTTAGGATTTATCACAATTCGTAGTCCGATCTAGATATCACTAGGCTGTAAATGAAGACACCACCCTCTAGGCTTTACCGTATATCCTGCCATTCAACGACAAGTATTCCTAAGCCTAATTAAGGGAAATCACCTCTAGGATTTACCTTATATCCCTCCATTCACCAGTCTAGGATTCCTAAGCCCATTGAGGCAACACCAAATCCAGCTTTACCGAAACCCATAGTCTAGTTCAGGGGTTACTAGGTCATGCGTTCTATTATTCAGAGATCCACCTCACTCAGCTTCAAATCCGTCCGACAATCCAACTCAACCAAAACATGTGAACCCCATCACACCATGGCTATTTGGAAATGGCAAGGCTAGGATGAAAACATTGTCACACCTGGAAAAACCCATGCCATAACAACAAAGAACCACATGAAATATCATGCATGTCAAATTTAGCAAGGAAAACACACATGCAAATTGATACCTGAAAAGAATCTTTTTGTAGCTGCTTGATCCTGCTCTTCCTTTCTTGCTCTGTCCTTCTTCTTGCCTCCTTTACCTTTCTTGATTTAATGCCAAAGTGCTTCAAGAAAACTCTAAGTGTCAAAGAGTGAGTGAGAGAGAAAGAGAGAGAGAATAATGAGAGAGATCCAAAACTAAATTGACAAAATGATACAAACTTATCCTTAAAAGCCTTTTTATCAATTAGGCCTCTATTTTCTTCATTTTCCTCCTCACATGCAATGTGTGACCTTTAACCTTCATTTTCTAGTAATTTCCATTATTTTCATAAATAAATGTGGCAAAAGTTCCATTTTTCCTTTCCAAAGCCTTAGCCATAATAAACCAATGAACACCCACACTTGGATGTCTTGTCCAACATTCAACTTGAGATAAGTGTCCCATCAATTGTGGTTATTATTTTGCCTTTATTAGCTTTTATTACATTAAATTTTCACTAGGGTTATTACAGAACCCTCCCCCTTGGGGGACACAATCCTCGATGTTCAACCACACCTATACCTCAACAAAACCACTAAAAATCAAACATAATGCCCATACAACTTTATAACATAGCTTGATACAATATTTACAATGATCACCCTGCTAAGAAGAAAACCGACATGACAACATAACAACATGACAACTATAATCACATGACCCTCATAACACTTATTTCATATTTATAACATAAATCGTGGCGTTATTCAATTCTATAAACATATGTACATATATCAAAACATCACCCAAACATATGCCAAAACATATACCAAACATCATACTAAAACGTCTTTGCCTCAACTAGAAAACAATGAAGGATACATAGCCCACATCTGATCCGCCATCTCCCATGTAGTTTCATCGGGCCCTAAGTGCTTCCACTGCACTTTAACCAACTTGATTGCTTGGTTCTAGAGCATGATCACTTTTTTCTGCAATATACACTAAGGTTCCAACTAGAATTCTACATTTGGCTCCACCTGCAATATAGACCAGTCAATCACATGATTAACATCTTTAACATACTTCTTAAGAAATGAGACATAGACAACATCATGTACTATCATTGTCAAAGATAGTGCAAGTCGATAGGCTACTAGCCCAATCATCGCAATAATCCTGAAAGGTCCACAAAACTGGGGTGCCAACTTGGCACATGATCCAATATGCTATGATATCTTCTTTGGTTTGATGTGAAAGCACAATTGTTCCCCAACCTAAAACTCCTTAAACAACTTGTTCTGATCTGCATAACTCTTCTGCCTATCCTATGTTGCTTTCAAATTCTTCTTGATTACCTACATTTAGTGTTCTATTTCCTCCAAAATGCCCTATCCAATCAACACCCTCTTAACTGGATCACTCCAATTGATGAGAGTATTGCAACTCCGCCCATACAATGCCTCAAACAAACTCATCTTCATATTCCTGATACCTATTGTTGTAAGCTAACTCTACCAGTCTAAGATACTCTTCCCACTTTCATTGTTGATGCATCACGTACATCTTCAACATGTCCTCCAATATCATGTTGACCCTCTCAGTCTATCCATCTGTCTGCGGATGATAAGTTGTACTAAAGGCTAACTCTGTGCCCAAACCTGCAAACAACTCCTTCAAAAACTTGGAAGTGAAATTTTCATCCCTGTATGACACAATTTCCTTTGGAACTCCATGCAATATACCCACATCTCTAGTGAATACCTGTGCTACATCGCTAGCTTAGGATGTAGACTTCACTGGAATGAAGTGCACTACCTTTGTTAACTTGTCCACCGCTACCATGATGGAATCATGATGTCTCACTGCCTTCGGAAACCCTATGATAAATTCCATGGAAATGACCTCCCATTTCCACACTGGAATCAGAATCGACTGTAGCAGTCCACCTGGATGCTTACACTCTTCCTTCACCTGCTGACAATCCAAGCACCTAGCTACAAACTCTACTATGTCTCTCTTCAAATTCGACAAATAATAGAATTTATTCACTGTTGTCAGTGTCTTATGATATCATGGGTGACTCGAATATGGTTTTGCATGAAATTCCCTCAAGACCACCTTCCTGAACTCACTGTTATCTGACACATACATACTGTCTCTAAATCTAACCAATCCATCTGCTATGAGACAATAGTCTACATCCTGTGCATTTGCACTTGTACTGCTACATGTACATGTACTACTAGCTGTACCTATATTTGTACCCTTCTACAACCTGTGCATAATCTCCATATACCTGACATCTCGCTGACTTGCCTGCAAGATCTTACCTTGTAGATATGTCCTATAGGAACTCATAGCTGCTATATGATTTACCTGTATCTGCCTGCTAAGAGCATATGCAACCTTGTTCTCCTTTCCTTTGATGTATTTCATCTCAAAATCAAACTAACTGAAGGTGGCCAACCATCAAGCCTTCTTCCCATTCATATTTGGTTGGTCAAATAGATACTGCAAACCACTATGATCACTCTCATCAATACAAACTTCCTGCTAAGAAGATAGTGTCTCCACATCTTAAATACATGTATGATCACTGTAAGCTCAATGTCATGCATCAGATAGTTCTGCTCGTGCTCATTCAGTTTTCATGACTCATAGCACACTACCTATCCTTCTTGCATAAAGACTTCACCAAGTCCTAGACTCTTGCAAGCATCTGTACATACTACAAATTCTTTTTCTAGATTTGTGATCTTTAACATTGGTGCATGTGTCAGCCATTGCTTAACTTACTAAAAATTGGCCTCACACTCCTCTATCCATGAAAACTTTTTACGTTACTTTTACAATGATGTAATAAGATAAGAAATCTGTGAGAAGTTCTTGATGAGCCTCCTATAATAGCCTGCCAACCCCATGAAGGATCTCACCTCACCCACATTCCTGGGAGCTTTCCACTCCATGATAGCTCTTATATTCTTTGGATTTACTTCTATGCCATTCTTTGTGTGTGAAGAAGAGAAAAAGCATATAAATATTCAAGGACTCCACTGTATTGTGGATGGATCAAATGATGGTAAATCCCACTGTGACAAAACACATGTGGATGATGACTGCAAAGTGAAATGTGCATCGGTTAATCTAGCTGCAACTGATGAATTTGGAGAAGTTGAATTTGTCAATGAGCACATGCATGTTCAGATATCCCACTATAGGGTGGATGAACATTATGTTGATGATATGTGTGGTTTCTTTTTTGAAACAAAAATTGATTGTGGCAATATGGTAAGCGCTATGTTTGATGAAGAATTGAAGATTGAATCTGCCACTGTAGCAACAATTTATAAATCAGTTGGAATTTCTTATGAAGTAATGTGTGAACAAGCAACAACTGAGTTTGGCATAAATAAAGCAATCAATATAGCAACAAGTGGTCTGGTGGCTTCAACAATTGCACTTTTTGATGTTAAATTTGATGAAGAACCATTAACTGGTGATGATTGGTTGCACATGATGCAACACAAATAACATATTTATATGTTGTTATTTGATGAGAGAAACCCACTTGTGACTGCAAGCCAAGTGGAAGAAAACATGTTTGTAGCAACAAAGGTTGATAAAAGGGAAAAAAATGAAAATTGTGATGCAATGACAAAACAGAAGGAGGAAGAGGTCGAGTAGGTAGCTCTCACTAAAGAACATAACAAAGATATTTCTAACTTTGATTTTGAATATGCAGGTGCTCAGAATAGCATGGAAGCAGAAGTTAAAAATAAGGTTGTTAATAAGTTTGATGCAGATTTGTAGTTCATTGAAAAATGGATTTAGAAAGCAATTGAACAAATTGACGTGAATCTTAAAGCAACAACTAGAAAAAAATAATTGAACGACATGGTGAATAATGATCATGAGTGTGCAAATTACAAGAAAAAAACAACAATACTTAATGATGAAAGTGAAGAGAAGGATATGGAAGTTTATGAAAACAATGAAAAATGCATTAAAACCATTTTTCAACAATGGAGTCAAGAAGAGATAAGATTATGCTACAAGAAATATGGGAGAGCGAAAATCAGAGATATGAAGTGCGAGAAGCAGCATGAAGAACACAGTTTGAAGATGAAGAGTTTTGGCAGCAGCCCATGAATAAAAGAATCATTGAAGAGGAAATTGGAGAAGACTGAATCAAATCAAATTCAAGACAAGGCAAAGAAACATTGCAACAATAACAAGTAAAGAAACATGGAGCTTAAAGTAAGAACGCGTAACAGAGAATGAAGCAATTTCAAGGATATATAATTTGGAAAAAGAGAAAAAAGAAAATGCAAAATCGTAAAAGTTTTGAGTCATTGTAAGCCTAGCTGAGACATAGACCAACAGACATGTTTGAGTGATGATTGAGTTAATTTATGTTGTAAGCCTAATAGACATAGTTGAGTCATGTTTGAGTTATGTTGAGTCAAACGGTCGTAATTAAGGAGGAGTGTTGGAAATTGTAATTACTCCAACATGCAAGAATTGGCTAAATTTGGAGAGTCAGTTAATTGAGTCAAGTCGAGAATTTGAGTTCAGTCATATTCACAGGTGGGCTAATTTTCCATGATTTTTCCAAAAAAAATATTCGTCAATTTCCATATTTTATAAAAATTATTCGCCCAAATTTTACAATATAAAATTATTTTACCTTAAAAATTGCTAACATTATATATAGAGTATATATAACATCATTATTAGGGACTAGTGAGCCTTTCAAGAGTTTCTTTTTGCCCAAATGCTGGTGTTTGTCTTGTACGCTTGCCATGGTGAATTTTATGGGTCGAGGCCTCTCTTCCCATATCCTCCCAACCCTTCTTGCTTGGCAAATTTGCCCTTTCCAATGTAATTTCTCTTTCAGAAAGTCTTTTGTCAAATTGGGAGTACTTTCATTCTTCGCATAATTTCTTATTCCCTTGATAATAAAGTTTGTTTTCTTGTTCGACCTTTCTTTGTGTTCTATTTCCTGTGCTCTACGAGCACTTGCATCTTCTTCTTTCTCTGTGGTTATGTAACCTTTAGTGTCTTCAACTCGTGCTTTGATTTTTTTTGGACTATCTTTCTCACTGTTCATTTTTTCCTTCTCTTTGGAAATGTGCATCTTCTTCTTTCTCTGTTGTTATGTAACCATTAGTGTCTTCAACTCTCGCTTTGATTTTTTTTGGACTATCTTTCTCACTGTTCCTTTTTGTGCATCTTCTTCTTTCTCTGTTGTTATATAACCATTAGTGTCTTCAACTCTTGCTTTGATTTTTTTTGGACTATCTTTCTCACTGTTCCTTTTTTCCTTCTCTTTGGAAATGTGCATCTTCTTCTTTCTCTGTTGTTATGTAACCATTAGTGTCTTCAACTCTCGCTTTGATTTTTTTTGGACTATCTTTCTCACTGTTCCTTTTTGTGCATCTTCTTCTTTCTCTGTTGTTATGTAACCATTAGTGTCTTCAACTCTCGCTTTGATTTTTTTTGGACTATCTTTCTCACTGTTCCTTTTTACCATTAGTGTCTTCAACTCTCGCTTTGATTTTTTTTGGACTATCTTTCTCACTGTTCCTTTTTTCCTTCTCTTTGGAACTGTCTGTTTGCTGAGATACTTGTGTATCTATCTGATTTTGTTTAGAAATTATCATATCCTTGTTTGTTGTTATTAATTCTTTCATGCTTTGCCACACTATCTTCATGCTTTGCCACACTATCTTCATGCTTTTCCATTCTTGTTTTCTTGTCTCTAGAGCCTCTTGTAACATTGTTAATTCTTTTAAAATTCTATTACCTTCCATTAGACATTGGTTTGCCACTGTGATCTCTGAAATTTTGCTGTTTCTTTCCTATTCTCTGGATTCCAAAATCTCCAGTGTTGCCCTGGTCTTCATTAGTTCTTGGATATACAAATTTGATGCCCAAGTAAGAGGTGTAGATGTGGGATTGTAAGTAATTGATTTTTTCTTTATTTTCTTTATCTTATTTATTTTCTTTCTGTGAATTGGTTTTATTCTCATTTGTCCCCATTTAAGGCGAGCAAGCCTACCCCTTAAAATGCCCTCATATTGTTTTGCATTTACCCAACTCCATTTCCCTGTTTTGTCTGTTGAACCATTTCCCTGTTTTGTCTGTTGAAGTAATTTTGTATCAACTCAAATGATTTGTTTTCACAAAATCTGAAATTTCCTTACTCTTTAAGCCTTGTCTTTTCTAATCGTTTTCCATATTCTCGATAGATACCACCTCTCGGCAACTCTCGGTTACTTAAAAAAAACTTATATATTCATAAAATATGGTAACTCGCCAACATCCAATTCAACATCTGTACTAAAGTGAAATCAATACAAGAGAGTTTTTGCTTTTCAACAATTTTTTGCCCATAAAAAATTGGGGTAAAGCGGTCTCAACCCCGTAGTTAACGCCAGCAAAATTTCTCAATAGTCATCGCAGGTCTTACCACAACAGCAAAATTTCTCGATAATCATTGCATGTCTTACCACAACAGCGATCGTAGATTCCAACTTTGGGTTTCAGAAAAAGCCAAAATTAACTGCTGGTTAAATTTTTGCGTACAGTTTGCAATGCATGAAAGTGGTTCACGACCATCTTTTCAAACAAAGCGGCGGAAAATATTCTCTAACCCCAGAACCAAAACCATGCGCAGATGACTTGGCCAATTGCTCATAAACTCCCACCAGTCTGATCTGGTTCTAGCTCTGCAAATTAAAAATTAATAATGATAAAAACCTTAAAACCTACCCGTTTTTTCCCAGGGCGGCTTGGACTAATGTGAAGCTGTCTCTGAGCGTCAAACTGTGATAGCAAGGAGGTATTGATATGCGTTAACAAAACTTTGGGGGATGCCGAAAATCGTCTTAGTAGAAGTCAAGCAACTCACTGGGAATAAGGAGAGACCGATATGCGTTAAAGTCAGTTTTCTGGTTTCGGGTTTGGTTTTTCAAAAATTATTCATGTGGTTGATATTCAAAATCAATTCAACAATTTCAAACAATGTGAAAGCATGCAAAAGCTTAAGAATTTTATCTCTCTTGTATAAGTCAAACACAAAACAAAGGGGCAAAAAGAAAATGAGTAAATTGAAATTATAATGCATATGGGCCAACAAGATTGCAGTCCGCACCTTGTTATCCAAGAATTGGAATAGGAGTGTTTTCCAGGATTTCGTTTTCAATCCTTAATTGAGAGAAAACGCAGCGCAAGCAAATTCAATTCCTTATAACCCAACTTATAACATATGATAGAGTTTAATAGTAAAATCCAAAATTGATTATCTTAAATTAGAGAACTCAAATTATTTTTGAAGTGACTTTCAATATCTCAAATTCCATTAACATGGTCAAATATCACTATTTATAAAAACAAAAAATTAGACTCAAATTCCACTCATCCACTAATTAAGAGATTAGATACAAATTCTAAATAACCTTCTTCTACTTGTCAACCATATAGCTTCATAGCATATCAAAATTGTTTGTCTTAAACAATCCAATTTACATTCAATTTTTGTCTATATTCATCAAATAGATATTTCATTGCACAAGGACAAAATCTATCTTATGATGGATGTGTTGAAAAGTTTCTACTCTACTTTGCTTGAAGACTTTTAGGAATCAAGATTCAAAATCATCAATTTGGATTCATACCAACCTAGATAAGTTGTGCATTGGACATCAAGTGCATCACTTTGTTCCCATAAAGTGCGAACTTTATATCTAGCTTCAAAGTGCAATTGTATATTCAAATTGTCCATTCTCAAGTTGATAATTAAGGCTTTGCATATTGTAAAATGTCTTTGGATTTTGGCTATGAAGGTGGTATCAAATGCACATTTTTCATAGTGTAAATTGTCTTTGGATTTTGTTTGTGAAGATGATATCAGATGTTATGTTTTGTACAAAAGATGAATTCCTTTGATGAAACTCATAACTTTTGTTTGGATGAATTCTACAAGTCACTTGATTTAATAGGATGCAAATAAACTTTTCTTTGCCTTTTTGGTGTTTAGGATTGTAAATGGAAAAAAAGAGTAAATAAATGGAAAGTAAACATTTGGAAATATTTGATCATCTGGATAGATGCTAAAAGGTGAAACAAATTTTGTACTTTTTTTTTCTTTAGTTTTAGCCCTTGTAAATGGAAAAATAATAAAGAGATGAAATGGAAAGAAGATTAGTTGGAATGTTTGGCTGTCTTTGAAAATGATGAAAAGTTTGTGGTTTCGTGTTTGTAAGCCAGGTAAAATATTCTCCATAGCACATTTTATATGTACAACTGACATGTAGCAAAAAATCTTTACCTCACCTTTTGTATTATCTAAGAGACTGAATTACCTTGTGAATTGTAACGATGCCATTGAGAATCTGCTGCCCTTCCATGAATCTTGTTTGTTCTAGAGAAATGATGGAATTGAACATGGGTTTAAGTCTTTTCACAAAGCCTAATGAGATGATCTTATGTATGATATTATAAAAGAGAAATTGGCTAGAAACTGCTTGGATCACAGGTATTTATGTTGTTGAGGATGAGAGTTAAGAAGATTGTATTTAATCGGTTCCTCTACCAATGCATGGACTTCCTTAGTAATAAAATATCAACATTATATGTAGAAATTTATTGTGAATCCATCCAGAGTCGGTACTTTATTGGTTTTAACATTTCCTTAACTACTTCCTCGACCTCTCCAAATGTTATATCCATCATAAGTGCTAAATTTTTCTCCTCACTTATCAGTTTAGGAATATGGGCAGTGATGCATGTGATTTCTTCATCCTTATTTAGATCCATTTCCATGAGTACGTCTTCATAATAAGAGATCATCTCATTCTTAATTTCCTCATGCTAAAGAAGTGTATTCCCATCCCTTCAATTAATAGAGAAAGTTTGGTTGTTATGTTTGTGCTTGATCATGGCTTTATGGAAGAATTTGGTATTACGCTCCCACTTTCATAGTTACTAAAATCTAGATTTTTGTCTCTAGAGAACTTCTTCTTGCTTATGCCTTTGCTCTAGTTCTTGCGTAATGTGGCCTTCTTCCTTGATTAGTACCTCCAATTCTCTTTCTCTATTAATTTCTTGTTAGATCTCCTCCATATGGGATTCTAATTTGTCCTTCTCAACCAAAATACTACCAAAAAACTCCTTGTTCCATTGTTTGATACTAAATTTGAGGTCTTTCAACACAAGTTGAAAGATATCCATCAGATTTCTACCCTGGACTTCACTGTTCCGCCGCCATTCTTGGACTAAGGGGAATAAATCCTCTGAGCCAAAAGCTTTCAAACTTGAATGCCTTATTTTTGGGGATCATATTAAGATCAATCTTCAGTCTAAGAAGCGAACGATATGAACGTAGACACAAAGAAATAGTTGCTTCCTCAAACACATCCCTTCCTAATAACCCCTCTGAGAGGCAAAACCAATTTAAAGAACATGCCACTTGGTGTGTTCCTCCATGACAGTGACTCCAAATAAAGGTCTCATTGTTAATATCTATGTATGTGACCCTTTTAAGTCCTAGATAATGTCTATAAATAATTGTGAATATTGATCCATACATCTAACTCCTCCCCTTTTCTCTTCCAGGTGTTTTATTAGATTGAAGTCCACCTCTAGATCCAACAATCACCTTGGTGAATGATTCTCAAACTAAGCATGTTAGACAAAAAATCATTTTTCTCCCCTGGGATTAAGGGGCCAACCATCTAGAATTTCCTCTTGCGTCTATGGCCATGAGCTCATATATTCTACATCAAGTCCCCATGATTTATTCAAACTTTACTCCTGATACATCCGTTTCTTGCAACAATACTAAACTTGTCTTCTCTTTTACAATAATATCCTTCAGGTACCTCAATTTACACATGCTATTGAGGCCCTGTATATTCCATGTGATCACTTTCATTAAGGATTTGGAGCAATGAGGTGGAAATACTTTGTGATATCATTAATCTACCCCGAATTTATTAAAAAATCCCTAGTAGCTCTTACTACCTATTGTGTGGATTTTTACCTTTGTGGCTTCGCTCTCTTGGTGCATGGCCCTTATTTTTGCAAGTGTGTGAGGTATCCTCCCTTGTGTCAATGATTCCTTTATGTTCTCATTTTGATTGTAGGTGGGTATGATTCCATTATGCATAAAAGTGAAATAAATTCTTGAGTTGCTCTGTGGGGATGTTTGTAGCCTTTACATTTTCCTAAGTTTTTAGGAACTCGACCATTTTTTTCTTATTCAGTCTAAGGTTTTCATGTCGATCTGCTACATCTAGGATCTTACTAGTGCTAGCGAGCAGATCCTTTAGATCTAGTGCATCAAAATATTTTTCAGGGGTTTTCACTCAGCGTTTGGCTTGTCCCTTAGAATGATTGCAATCTCCTCAATTCCATTGGTTCATCTCCATGCTTGGCCATAATTGTCTCTTCCTTTGCTTTGCCTGAAATTGGTTTTGGTTTGGGGGGCCTTTCTCTGACTCATTCCTCTCTAGATACAACTTAGGAATCTCGATGCATTTGTTTTAGTTTCTTCAATTAACTACCTTCTAAAATATGACATTAGTTTGGGGGCTAGATTGTGCCTAGTTTTGCTGCAAAACCAACAAGGAGTCATAATACAAGTGACCATACTCATGGCATCTTCTAAATTTGAATGAGACATGCTCATAATACAGTGATTCGATCTAGTTCTCATCATGATATTCTGGATCTATGGATTTTTTTGAAATATAACATTCCTGCTTCAAATGCATGAATAATCCAACATTGTTCATGAAATAAGAGCCATTTTCAAGCATTCTCTCGTGGTGTTATAGATCTACAAATATCATTGTGAAGAAACTCTTAGTCCTCAGTCGAAGTTCTGTTAGACCCGCCAACCTCCATTTCTTTTGGATCCATTTTATTATATCTTTCTCTTTCGACCGAATGCCCATGAACTTATAGATCAAGGCATGATCCTTCATAAATTTCCATGATTCCTCGAGTTGATCATTAGGAATGATGGGCCAAGCAAGACGCTATGCACATGGGATTTAAGAGTCTTTGGTTTCTTGTCATATAGGATTAAGTCATCCGAAAACCATCATTACTGGATCATATATCATAGTAATGCGTGACTTTACCTTCAATCTAATTCTCACGTATGTAAACCTTCATTTTTCAACATGAAGTTTCATATATTCCAAGTTTGGTCCTCACTTCTCATTTGATGGAATAATATTGGAATCATTGACTATTTGTGATCTATAACATATTTTTCTCTTGTTTTCTTCATTTATTTTCTTGATATATGGTTGTTTTCAATAAATGTTTTTCTTACCTCTTTGTTTCCCTCACTCTTTTGGTTTTCCAGCTGTAATTAACACAGATAAACATCGATGGGCTTTGGGAGAGACCTATTGCTATAGCAAATGAATGGCCAATCCTTTAGGTAGTCTACAATGAATTAAAATACTATGGATCAGAGAGAACCATTTCCCTATCTTCCATCAAAGAGCTATATAATTGGTGAGTTCTATGATCTAACTAAGTTTATTATATATTTGAAAAGTCTCTCTCCTAGAAAAGGAGATGAAGATGAAACAAATTTGCATTCTAACACCATAAACTCTTCTAGGGGATTTCATGAAAGTATTTTGAAGGCAATGTTGAGAAGGATGTAAAACAATATTGTCCTAAAGCACAGTCAAACTCTAGAGAAAGCGATCAAGAAGCCAACATAGAAGAGATGTTGACAAATCAAAGAGGAGTGGGGAACAATGTTAGAGTCGACTGTGATATCAATGTAGGATATTCTCAGTATATTTGCGCTCATGCTTCCAAGGCTTTGAGAGTTCACTCTTCTACAACTCATGTATCTATCATCCAAATTTCTGTGAAACTCATGTATCTATCATCCAATTTACTGTTCCCTCCGGATTATATTAAACTAGTAGAATCTATCATTCAATTTCCCTTACACTTTCTACCTGTGTGGTCTGACATATTCAAACACCAAATTATGATAAAATTAATTCCAATTAAAAATGCAATCATAGTTACCACATTCCCCGGAATCGGGCCAAACAAAAATTCGTCAATTCCATTAGAACAACGAATGTTTCGATGAAATTCATTTAGGTTCGTTCACAATTTTGTTCATTTGATCCCACCTTCACAGAAAGCATCACTTCGTAAGAACTCTTAAAATCTATCATTCAATTGCCCCATCATTCAGTTTCCGTTACACAATTAATTCCAGTTACAAAATTAATTCCAGTTACAAAATGCAATACGGAAAAATAAGAAAATTTGTGAAAAACTTTCAAACAGACACTGAATTAATTAGCTAGTTTTTTTTCTTATAGCTGAATATCATTTTTGACTGAGTTGATTCTTATTTTATTATTAAATTTTGAATATCATTTTTTATTGAGTTGAGTTTAATTTTATTACTATATAAAAGTTGTTTTTAGTGTGATTTTTTGGATTTTTGAGTCCTTAAAATTCAGTAGAAAAAATTAATGTGAAATCTTGATTTGTGTTATTTAAACTGGTTTTTGATTGTATATATGGATTCAACAGCCTCACAAACCCCTAGGGCATTTAGATTGTGTAGGTGTTACCCATCAAACTTGTGATTTCAATAAATTCTTCCCAGATTTTAGATTTTAGATTTTAGAGAAAACAAATTTGATGGATAAACCTACACAGTCTAAGTGCCCTAGGGTTTTTGAAGGTGCTCAATCCATATATACAATAAAAAAAACCAGTTTAAATAACACAGATCAAGATTTCACACTAAAAACGACTCGTATAATAATAATAATAATTTTTAAAATTTAATCTATAATTTATTAATTTACAAATTTGTATAAAACACAACTTTATATATATATATTATATATATATATATATATATAATTAAAATATAGTGATCTATAAATTTTTAAACTTAATCTATAATTTATTAATTTATATAAACATATATACGTTAAAATCAAATTTAAAAAATAAATATATTTTGTTAAAGTTATAATATTAAAATAATCATTCAAAAATTTTAAAATTTATTTAATAACCTCCAAATTCATATAAAACTCATGGATCCATCATCCAATTTACTGTGGCTATCAAACTCGTAGAATCTATCATTTAATTTCCTTTACACTCCAGTCTATGTGGTCCATACATATTCATACAGGGAATTCTGATAAAATTAATTCCAGTGAGAAATGCAATATGGGAAAAATTGTAAAAATTTTCAAACAAACATTGAATTAATTAAATCCTTTCAAACAAACATCGAATTAATTAAACCCATCAAATTTAAAAGGCCATTTAATTTCGAAATTCCACCCCTATTATAACAAAAAACAGTGCATCAACATTCACTTTGACTTAACTTTACAATATGTATTGCAATTTGAGACAAAGTACAAGATGAAGAGCAATATTTTTATAAGTTGCAGAGAAGTAATAATTTTAAAATTGAATTGGCACGTGCATATTTTTAGTTGAATATTATTTATTTATTTTTTGAAAGAAAAAACATCTGTTTTATATTATATAAGAGCAATACATAATTCAAAATATTGGGCATATGTGGTTGCTTTTTGCAAGTTCCATCATTTGTATTTGGCATACATGTATAAAAAACTATATTCATCATATGGATCATATTCATCCTAATGATCTTCGACACTATAGTGTACTGTTGAATAAACAAAAATAGATTATCCATCATTCTACTATGTACATAAGCTCTATATAACTTCGTATATATATGTGGCATATAAAAAAAGAAAGTAAAAAACATTATGATGTATACTTATCTTTACTCGCTCGTTGTGTCTACCAATGTTATGGGATTGTAGGATGTGTGCGCTACTCTGGTAAGGTGGGATTGTAGGATGTGTGCGCTACTCTGGTAAGGGGAGACATCCAACATCAATAGTAAGTGTTCCCATCTTTATCTTGATATACATTCCGTTCGACGCTTCTAGAAGACCCATTTTGGACATTTGATTTGCATTTTGGTTATGGTCCCGTCCAATATGTTGTATAGTGGAATCCAGAAAAGTGGCCCATTTCTTTTCAATCAGACATAGCCAGCCTTGAAGTGTGTTTTGTAGAATCTTGTTTTTTCCTAGTATATGATCTATAATGGTTCAGTAATCCCCAAAAAAGTGCATGTGTGGTATGTCCATGTAATTTGTGAACCATAGTAAGCCCCATAATGCCATGGCTTCAGATTTCATATTTGTGCCTCTTCCCACTTTCCAGTGAACCCAGTGCTCTTGCACTTCTGAAAATTTGATCCAAAAGCCACATCTGCACATCCCACCTTGGGATACCCCATAAAAAAACCCTGCAGGGTATACTGTGCATGGGCTAGCCCCCATAACAATATTCTCCTTGGGCATACTGGCTGTTAACATTATCAATGTTGATCCATTGAGAAATACGAGACAAATCCTTATCTTCTTTTACTTTGACATTTTAAAAAATAATTTGGTTGTGCCACTTCTAGATCTCCCAAAAAACAGCTAGAGGAAGCATCCTCCATGTGGACCATTGTGTGCTCCACCAATTTAAACAATGAGCAATATTAGCATATTGAAGATATGGAAATCCCAAAGAAGTAGAAAAGTGTCTCCATATGCGAATTGTGCGTGGACAGTGCAAAAATCTATGACTGTTATCTTCCCCTTCGTTCTAGCATAGATAGCACATCCCCAACCCTTGGCGCTTTCTCTTTTGAAGGTTGTCCCAGGTAAGGTTTTTGTTTTTCCAGGTCAACCAAAGGAACATGATGATCTTTGTGGGCAGTTTCGAGAGCCAAAAATTGTCGAACCAACATAACTCCATGTGTTGTAGCTCTTGTGTGCAGAGATAGAAATAGGTGTCTGCAACCTCAATTTCCCCGATTTTCTTCTTTCTAGCCCATGTGACCTGGTCTCCTCATCCATCATGATAGATACCAATGGATTTCATCGTGATTTTGATGTGTTCCCATTCTAGAGTCAATTGGATAGACAATCCCAACTGATTGGCCCTCTTCCAAATAGGAATGCAGCCAAGCCATTCCCGGAAACTTGGTTCCAGGAAAAAAATGCCTCTGCAATTGAAAATATGTAATAAGTCTTCAGAAACATATGTTTCCTGACACATATCAATGATGTGATCCCCTCCGATCAAAATCTAGTGTCAAGTATGGAATTGCCAACATAGATTTTGAAGAAAAACATCTTTGATCTTGTTAAAACTAAGCCATATTGTTGATCCCATAGGGCAGCCAGTGGACCCCTGGTGCATCCAGAATACAAAGTCTTTGTTCTTAATATATTTGAATCTAATCACTTTACTCCATATGCCCTCTCCAAATAAATCGTGCCATAGAGACTTCAGCAGCAACGCCCATCCAAAATGCGAAGGTTTATAATACCCCATCCACCCAGCTTTTTTGGTCTAGAAATGTGTTCCAATTTGACGAGGTGGTATTTAAAATTTTGCGCAACCCCAGACCAAATATAATGGGCCATAATGCAGTTCAAAGAGTTAATGATGAGCTGAGGAAGTCGATATAGATGAGCCCAATAGACCCCCAACTGGGTGATCACTGACTGAGTGAGAATAATGCGCCCTCCCAATGAGAGGCACCTCAATTCCCACCCCCGATTTTTCTTACGAAATCGATCAACAAACCACATCCAGTCAATGTTCCTGTTGGCTTGTTGGGGCTTGACCCAGGTTCAAAGTTAATTAGAAAAACAAATCCCTGCACTACTAGCCCTTTCGGCAACATTTTGCGGAGCACAGACTGAGGTCTCACGTGAAGTAGTATGGGGGGATGTTGAAACCAAGTTTCCGCACCCTTGAGATGTCTGAGGTGTCGCTTTAGTCCAACTATGAATTAGCTCCGCGCATGCCACTTCACACATGATCTAAAATTGATCTAAGACAACTAATAAGGTATTACAGACTCATGTGCATGGATGTGCCTATGTTACTTTATGCAACGGATCGATAAGATTGCGAAATACACATGCAATAAAGCAGTTAAGGAAAACATAATAGGCAACACATATAAACACAATAAGTTTAATAAGGAGTTCACCCAATACTCTTGGGCTACTTCTCCCGGTCTAGCCTTCAGCGGTGGCCTCTCTATTATGTTTCAAAGCAGAGTTTTTACAACAATGAGCTCAATTTGAGTCTCACTCAACATATACAAATCAGTAAGACTGTACTTAGATCCCCCAAGTCTCTAGAGTACACAGACTCTCCTTACTGACTCTTGACCTCTATTGGTCACAATAGTATGAGCCCAATTTGAGACTCAATACATGACAGACATATACATAGGAGTTTGCTTGAACCTCTCAAGTCTTCTCTGGAGCACACATACTCTTTGACTCTCTCTGTCCTTGTCCCAACTCTGGCTCGATGCTACCTTTGCTTCTGCAGGTCAGCTCGGCTTCTTCTCTCTGCTTTCAGCTTACTGCCTACTGCTTACTACTCTCTCTTTCAATTTGTGGCTTTAAAGCCAATCTATTTCCTGACTGTTCGTTTCTGCTTCCCGGTTTTCCAATTTCCCTGCCTTTATCCGTTTGAATCCCTCTGTCCTACATAATCAGTCACTGTATAATGCCTCACAGGGAGGTGGCCACCTATTTCATAACAGATGAGTGTTAGTTCTCTTGGACATATTTGAAATGACCGCTTTTTTCAGTTAACTCTAAGAATGCCCGCGAAACACGATCTTCTGCCAACGCATCGTCCATATCGGACTTCAAATCCTATGTGATCTTGCTTCATAATCTTGTCAAATCCAGTCATCCATCAGAACGTGTCTCCGCCATTGATCTAGAGGCCCCAGGTCCTATGGGCATCGTTCATATCGGGCGGCTAAGTATCATGATGTTTACTCGTCCGATGTGAGCGATTCTCTCTCTCCTCGTCGGGACGTGTGGCGATCGCTGTGTGGCATCGGGCGAAAATTGGTTGAAACTGCTTACCGCTGGAAGCCTGTTTGATATCCTGCCAGTTTTGTGGAATCCCGTTGTGACGAAACCGGAACAATATTTTCCGCGTTTTATAATTATTTCGGGTCCGGGAGCTCAGGGCTTCTCTTCACTGAGAGGTTTTCCTTGCGATATGCGATTAGAAACTTGTCATTAATCGCATATTAGAAACTACCTTCGCTGCTTCAATTTGTCCCTGCATTTGCTAGTTGGTGTCAGCGCGCGTTACCATGGTCCGCCATTTTGCGCGCTAGATCAACGGCCCTCGTTGATCCGCGCTGATCACCATTACAACTGTCTAAGGATTCCCTCCGATAGCTTGATCTTTATAAGACTTTGAATCTTTGGCATGATTTTTGAAGAGTTCATGAAAACTTAGAGAGTGTTCTAGGATCCATTTGGCTCACGCATTCCCACTGAAAAATATTTTGGACCACCAAAAGTTGGTTTTTAAGCATCAATCAAGTGAGGATATAGATTCCTCACTTGCCCAATTTCTATCCATCTTGCACTGCTTGGTTTTGAACCTTTGAGTCCAATCCCGAGGTACTCAACATCCCCTTTGTGCGTAGTTCTCACCTTCTTGTCCAGAACTATATCTTCTTGCAATTCATTAAGATATTTAGGCAACAGATCATCAATAGAAGGCAATTGACTCTGCTCTTCAGGATCTTCAATCAATGAAGGTTCAAATAGTCTCAAGCTTTCTCCGTTAACTACTAAATAGATGTGCATGTAAGCTGGCAAATCAAGGCGAATAACATTCTCACCAATTTTCTCAAGTATCTTGAAAGGTACATACCTTATTGGTTTCAGCTTCTTACCTTCACCTTGCATTCTGTCTTTGTTGATATACAGCCAAACTTGAGCACCAACTTGGAAACTATGCTCAATTTGATGCTTATCATGCCTTGCCTTGTATTTGGCTTGGCTCTTCTCCAGTTGTTCCTGTACTGCCTGGTGAATCTCTTGGATTTGTTCAATGAACTTGGTTGCCTTGTCCACATCACTGTATCCATCAACTGCTATGTCTTTACCAAAGACAAAATCCAAGGGAGAGCTTGGTGTGAAACCAAAACAAGTCTCAAAAGGAGATCATTGTGTAGAAGAATGTTTAGCTCGGTTGTAAGCATGTTGTACATAACACAAATGTTCATCCCAAAGCTTGGGATGCTTGCCGCAATAGCCTCCGAGAAACTGGATCATTATCTGGTTGATCACCTTTGTTTGGCCATCTGTTTGTGGATGGAAGGTTGTGCTCTTCTTCAATCTGGTGTCCATTAATTCCCATAGACTCGACCAAAATTTCCCAACAAATCGGGAATCTCGATCGGATACAATGGAAGTGGGTAATCTAAAATGAACCCATACATGCTAAAAGAACAACTTTGTTGTTTGTTCAACTGTAATCTATTTGTTATAGGGTACTAAAATACACATTTTGTTGAACCTATCCATAATAACATATAAATAGTCATGACCTTTTCTAGATTTAGGTAGTTCCCCAACAAATTCCATGGAAACACTTTCCCAAGGATGAGAAGGAACTAGTAGTGGAGTGTACAAGCCTAGTTTTCTATTGTTGGGCTTGCTTTTAGCACACATGGTACACCTTCTTACATATCTAGAAACTGTTTCATTCATTTTTGGCCAATAACAAATCTTTGCTGCTGTGCAACTGTTTTACTTACACCAAAGTGACATGATATTAGATAAGGGTGTGCTTCTCGAATTATCTTTACTCTTTCTGTTTGAGGAATGCATAACTTTCCAAAATGATACAAGAGTTGGTCCTTAACATGATAATCCAATTCTTATACTTGTTTGCCATGACTTAAAGTTGCATATACATCTTTAAAATCTATATCTTGAGCATATTGTTCAATGTAGCTTTCATGCAATACTGAGTTATGATTTAGTAGATGCATTTATGATTGGTCTAGACAACATATCTACAAATTTACTATGTATGCCCTTTTTATATCTGATGACGATGAAATTGTTGTAGAAAACCCATCCACCTATAGTGTCTTGATTGCTGTAACTTAGTTTGTGAGTGTAAATATTGAAGTGGTTGATGATCAGTATGTATAACTATCTCTTTTCCCATTAGATAATGTTTACACTTTTTCACATTCTGTACTAATGCATACAATTCTTTATCATATGTGGGATAATTAACTACTGCAGAATTAAATGTGTCATAATAATAACATATGGGTTTACCATGCTGCATCAACACTGATCCCATGGCATAGTCACTGACATCTGTTTCAATCTCAAAGGGTCTTTGAAGATCGGGCAGTGCTAGTACTGGTGTTGTACTAATCTTTTCTTTTAAGGTGTCGAAGGATTTCTTATGTTTTCCTCCCCACTGAAACACCTTGTTCAATCATGTTAAAGCATGTAAGGGAGCTGAAATCAAGGAAAAGTTAGAAATAAACTTTCTCCAATACTGTGCTGCTCCTAGGAAGCTTTTAACTTCTGTAGCAGATTTGGGTTTAGGCTAGTTTACAATGACTGCAACTTTAGAGGGATCTATCTTCAATTCACCACCCCCTACAATATGACCCAAATAATTCAAAGATGTTTTTCCAAATTCACATTTTGATAGCTTAACATAAAGATTTTTTCTTTTCAAAACATTTAGAGTATGCTTTACATGCTTCAAATGTTCTTCCCACGTTTTACTAAATACAAGAATGTCATCTAGATATACAATGACAAAATCATCAATATAGGCCTGAGTACATCATTCATTACTCTCGTGAAAGTAGCAGGAGCATTAGTTAAGCCAGAAGGCATAACTAACCACTCATGCAATCCCTGCTTCGTTTTGAAAGCAGTCTTCCATGCATATTGCTCTGCAACTTTGACCTGATGGTAGCCACTATGCAAGTCCAACTTGGAAAAGTAAATAGCTTCTTTCAACTAATCTAATAGATCATCTATGCGAGGAAGGGGATAACAATTTTTGATCGTTATCTTATTTAGTGCTCGGTAATCAATGCACATTCTCCATGAGCCATCTTTCTTTCTCACCAAGACAATTGGAGACCCACATGGTGATGTGCTAGGTCTTATGAACCCTTTCTCGAGCAGCTCTTGTACCTACTTCTTGATTTTTGCATTCTCTAAAGCGAACAACCTTTTATACCTGTGGCTCTGATTGTTGTTTCATCCCCTGAGTCTGACCCCAAATCCTTTTGAATAGCTGCAACAATCTTCTTCTTTTTGCCATCAAACTTCTTGGGCCTCAACTCCGGATGCAGAATCCATTAGTGTTCATCATCATGCCCATCCTTCTTGCAATGAGTGCATGAAGGTTTGGTATTTTGTACAACATTTGTCTTCCTCTCTTTCCATTTATGCTTTCTCTTTTCCTTGTTCTTGCTTGCAGTGGGTTTTGATGATCCCCCAACTTCTGGGTTCACATTCTTGCCTCTGGCCTCTAGATGTGTAGCTTGAACATATATCTCATCTATGCTAGTAGGGTTAAACATGAGAATGGTGTGCTTTAAATAGCTGTGTAGACCACCCATATACTTTAGCAGAGTTTTAGGTGAGTCTAAAGAAATGCCTAGAATCAAAGCTCTTTTTCTAAATTTTTGGGTGTAGCTTTGTAAACTTTTCCCTTTTAATTAGCGAAGAGTTTGCCAACTCATCATAGCTTGCTGCATATAAGCTAGTGGATATGAAGTAAATACCACGACTTCAATCTTTTTCGA
>APFE030776401.1:0-41171 GCA_000404065.3 Pinus taeda
GCACCAACAAGGTATTAAAAACATTCAGGTGATCAACAATTGAGGTACCTTCTTTCATCCACAAACCATAAAGCTGCCGTTTCAGGAGAATTCGATTTGTCAAAGATTTCGTCATGTAGAGCTTCTCAAGCTTCGACCACAGGCCTACGGCGGTTTTCTCTGACACAATGTTGAATAGAACATCGTCCGCCAGACATAACCGAATTCCGCTCAGAGCTCTATCATCCATCGCATCCCATTCATCCTCCGTCATGGAAGGAGGCCTTTTGTTTTTCCCCAACAGTGCTTTCGCCACACCTTGTTGAACCAGCAGATCGTGCATCTTCACCTTCCAGATCTCAAAATTATTCTTGCCATTAGATTTTTCAATTTCAAAACGGGCACTTTGTGTTTTGGCCATCTTATCAAAGAATCTACAATTTCAATTTGAAATACCAGCAATTTAAAAAACAAAAAATTGCCTATGCCTTTAAAGCAAAAAACAACTGCGGTTTGCACTTCACAAAAAAATTTCTGCCTATGCCTTTGTACTTTTGCCTTTAAAAAGAAAATAATATTCTACTATGTGAATCACCAATGGAAAGATTGATCCGCTCTACCCAATTTCCACCATTAACAAATGTGCACACTCTCCATTATGTGAACATGGTTTATATAATGTGTACCATATGGTTTATAACATATGCGTTTCAACCTTTTATGTTTTTAAACACAACGCATTATGTTCAAAGCCATCCACGCCGATTTCACAAACATCATATCCATGCGGTTTTCAACAAATATAACCACGCCGATTTTAACCATATATTCACACTGTTTTAAACATATATCCGTGTTGTGCTGTTTTAAAAAAAAAATATATATATCCACCCATTTGTTATATATAATCACGCATTGATATATATCCAGGTTATATACCCACGCACCACTAAACACTCATTGATTAAACAGAAATCGACACCGTTTTGTCAATGTAACTCACACCAGTTTTAATAATATACATTCACACTGAGTCACGCAGGTCTTGGTTTTCAATACATATACTTACCTCCACACTATTTACATTCAGAATCCATGCAGCAGACACCAGATCTCCACGCAGGTGTTTATAAATCCACCTCCCACGTAGCAATTGATTATCAATACGCTGTCACTTGTGTTTGAAGCCCCCCACGCAGTAGCTACACCAAATCGGAATACCTCCACCACGCACCAGCGATTTCAGGCAGCACCGCACAACAGCAAACCACCAGCACAGTCCGCTAGCATCAGCAGTCACGCACAGTGCCTCCAGTCAGCTTCTCCAGGCACCTCACCTCCAACAAGCTTTGATACCATCTGTTGGATCAGGTGCACAACAAAATTAAATAAACACAGAATTAACACAGCAGAAGATCAAACACATAGAACACAACTTTTAACGTGGTTCACCCAACCAATCTGGGCTACGTCCACCAAACATAGGCATCAGGAATATATTAATCAAATTGGAGATTACATCAAGAAATCCTCACACACTCTTAGCAAATCATCCAAATGATTGCCTGTTATATAGCATAGAGAATCTAACAGCCTCATAACTCCCTCACATCAAATATAGGAGGCATTAACTCCCTCCCAACAACCTGGAGCTAATCTAGGAACTGAATTCCTATTGTTGTCATCCTTCAGAGATTTTTGCCTATTTGACTAAAACAGAAAATCTCAACACTTGTGGGAGCCCAATTGTATTGTTACAAAAGAAGGATGGGACCTGGAGGCTTCATATTGACTATTGGACATTGAACAAGATCATTGTCCAGAATAGGTACCCAATCCCACAGATTGATGACCTTTTGGACTAGCTCAAGGGGGCCAAATATTTTAGCAATATTGACTTGAAGTGAGGTTATCACTAAGTTCCTATCGAACCCTCCAATGTTTGGAAGACTACCTTCAAATCCAAGGAGGGCCTTTTTGAATGGTTAGTCGTGTTGTTCAGATTAATGAACACCCCTGCAACCTTCATGAGACTAATGGAATACATCTTGCGACCCTTCACCAATGAACTTGTGGTGGCATATTTAGATGACATCTTGATCTTGAGCTAGAGTTGGGAAGAGTACCTCCACCATATTCGACAGGTCCTTCAAACCTTGCGCCAACACAGGATATGTTCTAACTTAGAGAAATGCACCTTTTCAATCTTTGGGGTACGTCATTGATGAGCAAAGTGTACATGTGGACCCATCCAAGATATAAGTCATTCGGGATGGGCCAACCCCAACTACTCTAACAGAGCTTCGCGGATTTTTGGGTCTTGCCAACTTCTACCGTATGTTCGTGTTAGGGTTCTCTCGTATCACTTGGCCTTTAAGTCAAGTCACCAAGGGTGGAGCGAAAACAAATTTTTTTTGGTTGGAAACCCAACAACAAGGATTCTCTGAGTTAAGGAATTTCCTATGTTCTACATGAGTGCTCACATTACCATACCTACAAAAACCATTTGAGATTGAGACTGATGCCTTCGACTATGCTCAGCATGGGCATCCAGTTGCTTACCAAAATGAGACACTTTCAGACACAACCCGAAAGTACCCCACTTATGACCAAAAACTGTATTCCATGTGCAGACATACCTTCGATGGATGCATTACATTATGGGGAAGGAAACGATCATCCACCCAGACCACTAAGCTCTACAGTTCATATAGACACAAGGTAAGTTGCAAAACGATCGCCATCAGAAATGGTCCACCTATTTTCAAAAGTTTGATTTGAACATTAAGTATAAGAAGGGTAGCACCAATAATGTCTTTGATTTCCTCAGCTGAATATCGGTCATGGTGTTGATCAATGTGCTCAACTGATGTGGGCACGAGACATTGAAGTGTCCTCATCTTTACAAGAGCGATCCAGAATTCGATAGCATATACTAGAAACTCCTAGAAGGGAAGCAAGTTCCAAATATTCACCTTCACGATGCACTCTTATGCCACCTGGGGTACATCTATGTTGCTTCAAGTGAGCATGCCAAGATGCTTTGGGAGGCACACTGCAGTCGGGCTACTAGAAATGTCAGAGTAGAGAAAAAAATGGCGATATTGCAGAAGTATTTTCATTGACTGAAACTTCGTCAGTATGTTGGGAAGTACATTAGATCATCCACCACTTGTGCCATTTCCAAACCAACATCAAGAAGTAAGGCCTGTATGCTCCTCTACCTACTCCTATCCCCCTTTTAAATCTGATTCATGGATTACATGTCAGGCCTTCCTTCTACTAAGCATGGAAATGATTGCATTTTTGTGGTCATCAACATTTTCTCTCAGATGGCCATCATGGTGGTGTGCAAGAAGAGTATCACAATGGAGGCCACTGCTATGCTCTTATTTGAGTGAGTATGGGTACACTTTGGGCTCCCGCAATCCATTGTCTTAGATCGAGACATCATATTCTGGAGTGCATTTTAGTCAAGTCTCTAGTTGATGTTGGATACAAAGTTTACTTAGTCCATGACTTTCCATCCCCAAACTAATGGCCAAATAGATGTTGTCAATAGGATGATTTTACACATTCTGCACATGTAAAACTCAAATCATCCATGCATATGGGATGAAAGTCTCCCCTATGTCCAACAAAGCTACAATAGAGCTCTCCAGATCTGAACAAGCCATAGCTCCTTTCAGGTAGTGTTGGGATTTAAGCCATTATTACGCATTGATGTGGCTATACCATTTGTATCCCCTTAGTTAGATTTGGATCACATTCAATCTGACACTGAAATGGCTAACAAATTCATTGAGCACATTCAACAGATCCGCCAACAAGTCTGATAGAGCCAATGCTAAGTGCAAGCAGCGCCATGATCAACATCGAGTGCTGCACAAGTTTTAGGTGGGTGACAAAGTTTGGCTACATTTGTTGTAGACGAAGCACCTTGCTGGACCCCATCAGAAGCTTCACTCACTCCAATATGGGTCATATAGCATCACGAGGGCCATCGGTTACAATTCCTTCGAGCTCAACATCCCACCATTCCTTAGTCTGCACCTAGTGTTAATATAGATCACCTTCCTCCATGCTTTCCACCATTGTTGGAGACATCTCACATTGAAGAACAACTCACACCAACAGAGCTCAACCCGGATTGTATGGAATGGTCCACAACTGATTAGATCATAGACATAGAGTTCAATAACACTTGCCAACAGAGGATACAACTATATCGAGTTGTCAAAGTAGGCCAACTCCTTCACCAAGGCAAGTGGTTCACCAGGGACCATGTTCAACAGAAATTTCCTCACCTCATCGAGGCTCTACACACAATGGGGAAGATTTCTCCTAAGGGAGGAGGAATGATCTAGGTGGATATTGATGGCCACCCACCTCTTTCACCTAGACCCTCCAGTTAGTTTCATCTATTTCCTTGTTCATTTCAACATTTACTATTTTTAGTAGTTTTTCGGGTCCTAAACTTCTACAGCAGCTTTGACCCCCTAAGCGGAAAAACATGTATTACTCAGAGAGACATTTCCAACAAGGTATCGTACACACCAAACAAAGATATTATGACAAATTACAATCCTAAGAAGTTGGATGCCCAACTAGCCCCAATGGGGCCCACAAACTCTTAGTGTTACATCTTCTAGGGTTAGGGTTTTTTCGTGTTTTCCAATAATAAATAGGCCCTTGAGCCTCATTATAACACATTTGAGAGGCATGTAGTCGCCACATATCTTCTTAGAGATAAGCAAACAACACCCAAGTTATCTTATTTACATTCTATTTGTAAGCATAGTGCAATTTTTTTTTGTTAATGAAATGAAGTGTTTTTCCACTTCCTCTCTATGTTTATGATTATATCTGTAAGTTGTTGCATTAATGTGTAATTTTAGATCAAATTTTAATATGTCTACTTTCAAATTTGACGATTTCGCCGAGTTAAAAACCTCCTGAACTAAAGCAACAATATCATGAATGTTTCTACTTTGTAAGAAGCCAAACTTATCCTCTAAGATGATAGAGTTGAGGACCGGCCTTATTCTCCTTGCTAGGATTTTCTCGATCAATTTATAAATCAGATTACAACATGCAATAAGTTTGTAGTCATCAAAAGAAGTTCCTTCTTGATTTTTTGAAATGAGACAAAGAAAGGAAGACTTGAAAGTGCCTAGAATCTTACTAGCATTTTGGGACTCCTTGACTGCCTTTAGAAGATTATCTTTAATATGATCATAGAAACCTAAGTAGAACTCAACATGGAATCCATTGCGCCCAGGGCACTTAGACTTCAACATTGAAACGATAACATACAACACTGCCTAATCAGAATCTACCTTCAAAAAGGCCACATTCATCTCCTCCGAAATTACATTGGGAAATTTGGATACCACCTAGAGAATCTCTTGGATAGGGTTACCTTGAGGGGCCAAAAAGATAATGGAAAAATAAAACACCTTCTGTAGCTTTATCCTCAAAGGAATGAACCACAAAACCATTAGAAACATGTATTTGCCAAATGTTATTGACTTATTTTCGAGCATTTGGAAATTGGTGAAAATACCTTATGTTTTCATGCCCAGAGGATAGCCAAATTTCCATACTTTTGTGCTACCAATATTCTTCCTCCTCAAGCAGAATAGAATGTCTATCCTCCTCTAATGATTTTAAATTTCATAAGGAGTCAAAGGTTTAGGGGGGAGAGGGAAGGACTACATCTAGGTATGTATCTCATCTATCATGGCTTCCATCTCACGAAATTTCACCATCTTCTTAGCATTGAAGTCCTTCACCTATGCCTTGGACGCTAGTGTAGCTTCACGCAAGTTTTCAGCTAACTATTTCATGAAAGAAATGGAACTTGATGTTCTTATGTCTCAATTGATTGATGTAACAAAAAAAAATAAAATAACAATAAGCAATAAGATTTCATTGTTATAAATAAAAATGGTATAGAAATAGAATTCAAGCAACACATTTTTTTATAACTAAATTGAAAAGTGAAAACAACATAACTATCCTTGAAATAGATCTCAATCCTCAATCCTTAACTACTATTAAAAATATTTCATAGATATTTTGTGAAAGTTAAATCTCTACCATTCATCTAATATTTATTGATAATTAAATGAAAAAATTAAAAACTCTATTTTAAAATACACCATACCTATACACACAATAAACACATAAATACTATTTTCACATAAAAAAATACAATTAAAAAAATATATTCAATATTAATTTTTTAATAGTTATAATTCTTTAGAAAAATTAAAAAATAATATTATCAAATAGAAATACAAAACTAAGTATTATATATTAAAATATTTAAACTTAAATTTTATTTTTTATATGCGAGTTTTAAATATTATTTTAATTTTTTCAATTTAATGTTTTTTATTTTATTTTTTATTTTAACGTATAAACCAAATCTGCTTAACTCATCCTGCTCTGCCAAAAACTCCGTTCTCAATTATTGTAGAGATGTAACTTATAAAGAACAACTTCCTTAAAGCTTTTACAATTTTCATTTAAAAATATATTAATAGAAACGTCTTCCATAGGCTTTCTCTTTACAATATATAAAACTCCGTTCTCAATTATTGTAGAGATGTAACTTATAAAGAACAACTTCCTTAAAGCTTTTACAATTTTCATTTAAAAATATATTAATAGAAACGTCTTCCATAGGCTTTCTCTTTACAATTCATTTTATATATGGAACACATTTAACACGTTTTACTTGTAAAAATGTATAGCTTTATTTTAAAAATTCATAAAGATCCATTCAAAATATATTCTTACATTTACTTATACTAATTAATTTAATATTATTATGTTAAAGTAAATTATTAAACTCATTAAAAGTATATTATAAAAAACACGAAAATATTACACTTCATCTAACATATAAACACATTTAACATATTTTTCTATACTCATCTATATCTCCATTCTTAAGATTTATTGACATCCATTTAAAATATATTTAGTAAGGGTTTTATATTAATTATACTAATTAAGAAAATATTATAATGTAATATTATTTTGATATGGATATTTTATTATTGTATTATTATTATTATAAGTTACTGTAAAAATCACAACTAAATTGGTGTATGAGGTTGTTTTGGTTGTGAGACAAAGAATCTATTTTGTTTGCAATATTGTGTATAAAGTTTTTTGTTTTGGGACAAGGCACTCACTTCCACACAACAACTTCACTCCTAAGTCTATAAAGACATACTTGCTCTACTTCTCTAATTTTGAACTTGTAACTTCTTAAACTAAAATACACGCTTTTAACCATTAGACCTATTCAAACAATATCAGTATCAATATCCATATCAATTTATTATATTAATAAAATAATTTATAAATTCATAATTTTTATGATATACTTTGAACTTCCTTCTAACTCGTTAGCATCATAGGAATATTCTTAGGTTTATTCAGGTGAAAGAATTTTAACACATGTCTTATAAGAATAAGAATTATATCATAATTATTTCATTTTAAAATAATAAAAATATATATTTAAAAAAGAAATAATATTTTAATTATATATTTAATGAATTGAAAACATTTATAATTAAAAATAGATGTTAAATTATCAAATATAAATACATATAATTTCTTCATGTATAATTAACTTTAACCTTAAATTTAAAAACTATAATAAGGAATTAATTGGAAAAAATTTGTTAGCCATATTTTATTATTTTATTCTAAATGTTTTAAGTTTTTATTAATTATTTATTGTTTCAGTTTTTATATTTTAAATTTTTAATTTTAATTTATTGATTTTAATTTTTTTTTAAAATTAGTTATTAAAAAAAGTTACTGATTAATATCATAATTTAACATAAATTTTATATTATTTATTAATTCTAAAAATGATAGGCTAATTTTTTACTAAGAAATCTAGACAAAAGTTAAAAGTTAACTCTCTATAGAGATGTATAATATGACAAACTATTTAGGGAACTAGAACTAAGCATAAAAAAATTTCAAAAGAATGCTTATCTAGACATGGAAGTGAACAATAGGAACTAGAAACAAATAAACCAAGGGCATTAGAGAAAACTAAGAGGAAGGATCATAATATGTGGTTGAAAATTTGGATATATCTTTGTTTTAGCCTAGGGTACCTCTAGTCGGGGGTCGGGAGCCAAGGTGCTTCTCTGTGTGTTCCATCCTTTGATTTGAATCCTTCATGTGGTGATGTAGGTTCTCAATCGAGTAGAGGGGGAAAACCTGATGCTCATGCCTATTCAATAAGGTTTTTCCAAGGACTAATTACATGTACTTAATATACATCTATTGTGTGCATGTATTGGTTAAAGTAGCCTCGAGTATGCCCAATATTCAATACCCAGTCTACCATCTCAACAAGTACCTCTTTATCCGAGTTGGTGTAGAAAGAATTGTCTATACTGAAATGAAGGTTGGGTGACAAATATTTCCAGTTATTGCTAAGTCAAGGCTTAAGAGAGAGGGTCCATGAAGGACTACAATTGGTGTTGATGTGAGCTAAAGTCTATGAGATATGCTTGTCTCTCTCGCAACTGATGTCATTAAATATTTTCTAGTTGTTGACAAGACTGTGAAGAACCATAAGCAATGTTCACACAGGTTTTTACTCCACATGAATGAGATCCAGACAAACGATATGGATGCTCAAGTTACAATCAGAGCAAGTATGTGAGATGTGTAGTGTGTTAGTTATTTTATTAACAGGATTCATGAAATGTATTTGGATTTCATATAATCATTCACTATGGGAGAATTCTATCTTGTCCCATGTTCGTTTAGTTAGGTGGTACACTGACATCCCACTACCAACGCCCTTTTCCTTGAAAATCACTGCATCCGTGCTTGGAAATTATTTCTGGATACACTGCCAACACATTAGTTTGATTAGGGAGGGAGTCTAATAGGAGTTTCTAGGTGGAAGAAACTTGGGGCGAGGACTCAAGGCTTCCATAATTAGAAAATAGATCAATGATTTCTTTTCTAGTTCAACAGATGTGGGAGCAAATGATAGCCGAGATGTTAATGGTTAGAGAGGAGGTCTAACAAAGAAGTGCTTCTAGTCACTAGCTCTTAGATCCATTATGCATTAAAGTACCATTCTAGATTTTGTGGAGCTTGCTAATAATGTGATGGAAATCTCCTTCCATTAAGCTCCTGGTGATGTCATGAATTCTAAACTTATTACAAGATCGATGAGTTTGGATGCATTGTTGTTGTTAAGGTCGCATGTTCTTGAATAAATTTAGGAGGAAAGACGTTTCTATCTTGAAATATATTACGATATGATGTTGGACCTGTATTTCCTTTTGATGCATTGCCAAATTTTAATTTGAGGAAAGCAAAGGGAAGGGGAGACCAAGTGGAAGGAATGATTGGGGATGGGAGGGGGAGAAAAATTAGAGCATGGTGCAAAGGGAGAAGGTACAAGGTGCCAACTATGAAAAATTCTATCTTCTCTACCATGAGCCTACCAATCTTGGGGGGGACTAGGACAATGCAAGAATGGTTTGTTTAATGTTAAAAAGAATGCAATTCTAGAGAGAATATAGGGGGATGGAAGATCCCTTGAAAATATGTTTGTTACATTCTTTCCATATTTCTTAAAGGAGGAAGAGAGGGGGTAGCACCCATATGTGATTAAGTATAGAGTTGGAAAGGCTTGTTTTCACCAATGTTAGGTAGTATTTAAGATACTAAAATGTCCCTATCTGAGAAAGTAAGGAGTTATTTCATCCTATTCCATTACAAAGAGGATATATCATAGTTTTTGAAGAGATGTTCAAGGTTTTATGGGTGGAAGAGGTAGAGAGGGCATATAGATGGTCCTTGATAATTGCAGTTTTGAATATTTTCCCATGTTTGATTCTTGTTCTGCATCAAGAGCCACAGAAAATGGGATAACTTGTGCCATTTTTCTTCTTCCAAAATTTGATTTAGACCTTATTAGTTTCTGAAGCTTGATCCATTAGTTCCATATGATAAGCTTCATGTATAAAAAATGCACCTTTTAATGTGTAACCCTAATGAGATTTATCTTACTAGGGTGAAAAGGGGATGAGCCTTTGTTGAAGGTTTCCCTAGAATCTAATATTCCTTATAGGAAAATACAGGAAATAACAAAGACTATGAACTAACTACAAATTGCAATCTCAAAAACATGCAAGCAC
Organism: Pinus taeda; assembly: GCA_000404065.3. NCBI lineage: Eukaryota > Viridiplantae > Streptophyta > Pinopsida > Pinales > Pinaceae > Pinus > Pinus taeda. Next base: position 10,185 of record APFE030776401.1, read on the forward strand.
ATAAATTAAACAATAGAAATGTGAACCAATCTCTGAGCCATTTTATTAATATAAGCATAATGGGTATAATATATGGTAATAGTAGAACCTAGGCTTGTTACAAGTAATCAAGGCAAAAATCAGGTGATAATAATGAATCCCAAGTGTTGTAGCAGGTCCTCCATCATTTTTGCGTTAACCCAATAAATTTCTATTGTTGCTGCAAGATAGGAAATGGAGAATTGATCTAGGTGGATATTGGTGGCCACCCGCCTATTCTACTTGGACCCCAACCATTATTTCTTCCAGTTTTCAGTTTCCTTATTGGTAGCACAATTTACTATTTTTGGTAGTTTTTCAGGTCCTAAACTTTTTGAGCTATTTTGACGCCCTAAAGGATGCTTTTTAGGAAAACTGAGGCCAACATGGGGCATTAACAGATGTTGGCCACTCAAAATTTGCATTCTCCAGATAGTTCTTTCTAACCAGATATTGTATGCATCAAATGAAGATCGTATGCCAAAATTACGACCACGGGAAGTTGATGTACCAATTTACCTAAACGGGGCCCATAGTTTGGTGCTTCATCTCCTAAGGTTAGGTTTTTGGATGTTTAGGCTTTTCCATTGTTTCTCAATAATCAATAGGCATTTTAGGCTCATTGTAACACAGTTCAAAGGCATGTAACCGCCACAACTCTTCTCAAAGATAAACTACCATCGTCCGTGGTAGTCTTATTTCCATTCTGTTTGGAAGCATATTTTAGTAATTGATATTAATGAAATGAAGTGTTATTTTTGTTGAATATTTATATTTATGGTTATATCTGTAATTTATTGTGTTCCTGTTTAAATATGGATCAGTGGCATCAAAGCAGTTTACTCTTTCTGTGTTTTTCTTTGCATGTCCGAAACGAGGTCAGGATATAAGGAGTTAGGGCTTGATCTCATTGAACCTTTGTAAGATCAGCCTCACAAACCCTAACAACTGCCCATTGCGGAAGAAAAGAAGGATGAGGGAGTAAGATATCCTATCAAAATATTACTTGAGGAGGCATTCGAGAAACAAAGGAATGCGAGGATTCATAACTTTGCTTAGATCCTTCAACGGTTGCCCACCACTGGCGCATCCACATCCAACAACCAATCTGGAGGCTCTACTAATTTTAAGGTACAAGTAAGCTTTAAAATTCTCATATTAGAGGTCCAAATAGATGTAGGTGTCATAGATAAATGTTTCAATCTGCTAGAAGGATTTTTTTCTATTCATGATTTTTCCAGCCAAGAAAAAATTACTTTTTCTTTTCTCAAAGCTTCCCCCCACATCAAGGACTGATGGGAAACCTACTGTGAGAAAAAGGATGAAAGTACACCCTCACTATTGTCAGCTGGACCCACTTGGAATTCGTTCCAAGAAACCATCAAGGAGAAGTACTACCCAATCAGGAGCTATGAGGATAATGTCATAAACTAGATTATGATACGATAGGGAAGGGACCAATATGTGCCAGAGTTTACCAATGTTTTTCATACCCTTCACACAAAGTTGGGTATCAAGGTTTTCGAGAAACATTTGGCACTCAAGTACCGTGACTACCTACACAAGTACATCCAGGACGGGATGGAGTTCCTAGACATCTCCTCACTCGACATGACATACTGACACGTTGTCAAGATCGAGCAAAAGTTTAAACAGAAGAAGCAAGACTTTGGATCCGTGAATCTGAAGCAAGGGAAAGGTGCCCCCAAACCATAGAACTGCTAAGGCAGGGTAATCCAAGACAACCTACCAAAGCTACAAGCAAAGAACAACACTGTGAAGTCGAAGAAGGACATAGGAAAGTGGCGTGAGTTCCATAAGATCTCCATGCACAACACAAGTGAGTGTCAGGGAAAGCAGTCACTAGTGCCTGAGCTGAAGGCTTCAGAATCAGATGCATGTTCCTACTTTGAGTCAGAACCCAACAAGGGGAATGGAAAAGGGAAGCAGATTATTGATGCAGAGCCCAACGCCACCATTACCACCATGAAGATCCAAAAGGAAGAACCTGAATATCCAAAGGAGGAGGAGCGCCTCTTCCTCTCCCAGTTGTGGGTAAGGGGTATCTGCTACAGTTCATTATTGACAATGAGAGCCAAAAGAACCTCATTTCAGTAGAGGTCGTGAAATGGTTGGGCTTACTAACCATAGCACACCCGCAAACATACAATATCGTGTGGCTTCACCAAGGATAGGATCTTCATGTAAGCGAGCAGTGCCACCTTCTATACAACATCAAGTCCTTCATAGATGAGGTATTATGTGATATTTCCCCCCTCGATGTTTGTGATGTATTAGTTGGCAAACCATACTTGTGGAAGTGACATGTTGTGTATGAGCCAAGGCCTCGATTTTATTGTTAACTTGGGAAATAAGCTGTACGAGATATCAGACGTAGCACCACCTACCGCCATCTCTTTGGATATTGCAAAATAACGCAGTAAGTTCATTTCCAAAACCAGGAAATTTGTTTTCCTAATGATATGCCCTCAGGGAAAGAAGAAGACTGTGGCCACGACCTCCAAACAAGGCCCCTCCACATGACAACAATAGATGGACAAGGTCATGGACGAGTATGAGGACATCTTCACCTCCCTTACAGGGGTGCATATGCACTGTCAAGTCAAGCACCCCATCGACTGAGCCTAGGCATGCCATTTCCCAATGGAGTAATCTATTAGTACTCCATTTTAGAGAACGACGAAATCAAGAGGAAGATTCAGGAGTTGTTGTAGAAAGGTCACATCCACCCGAGTTCATCGCCCTATGGTAACCCAATCATGTTGGTACAGAAGAAGGATGGGACTTGGAGACTCTGTAATTACTATTGAGCACTGAACAAGATCATTTTCCAAAATAGGTACCTAATCCCATATATTGATGGCCTTCTAGACCAAATCAAGGGGGGGGATATTTTAGCAAGATCGACATGAAGTCTGGATATCACCAGGTACCAATTAAACCCTCTGATGTGTGGAAGACTGCCTTGAAACCTAAGGAGGGCATTTTCGAATGGCTGGTTATCATTTTCGGGTTGATTAATGGTCCTACAACCTTGAGGAGGCTGATGGATGACATCTTGCAGCCATTCACCAACTCATTTGCATTGGTATACTTGCATGACATCCTAATGTTTAGCCAGAGTTAGGAAGAGAACCTCCACCACATTCAACAGGTTCTCAAAACACTGCGGCAGCACAAGTTCTGTGCGAATTTGAAGAAACGCAATTTTAGCATGACTCAGGTTTAGTATTTGAGATAAATTATTGATGAATGGGGGTGCATGTGGATCTAGCCAAGATCCAAGTAATTCGGGATTGGCCAGCCCCAACCAATTTGAAAGAGCTCTGCAACTTTCTAGGTCTTGCCAATTTCTATTGCAAGTTCATTTTGGGGTTCTTTCATATAACTTGGCCCTTGAGTCAAGTCACTAAGGGAGGAGCGAAAGAAAAATTATTTTGGTTTGAATCTTAGCATAAGGCATCTTCAGAGTTGAAACATCGCCTTTACTTTGCATTGGTGCTTACATTACCATATTTGCAACAACCATTTGAGATCGAGATAGATGCCTCTAATGATGCTATTGCAGCAGTCCTTACTCAATAGGAGCATCTAGTGGCATATCGCAGTGAGACACTTTCAGATACAATCCGAAAGATATGTATTCCATTTTGCAGACTTGCCAACAATGAAAGCATTACATTTTGGGGAAGGAAATGATAATCCACATAGACCACTGACACCTGCAGTTCATATAGATGCAAGGGAAGTTGCAGAATGATCACCACCAGAAGTGGTCCACATGCCTACAACAATTTGATTTGAATATCAAGTATAAGAAGGGAAGCACCAATAATATAGCAGACTTCCCCAACCGACCACCGATCATGGAATTAACCATTGTGCTCAACTCTTGTGGGGACGAGACTTTTGATTGGCCACTTCTCTACAAAAGAGATCCAAAATTTGATCACACATATGAGACGCTATTGGAGGGCCAACAAGTTCCAGATTTTCACCTCCAGGATGCATTGTTATGCCACTTGGGACACCTTTGTGTTCCTTCAAGTGAGTGTGCGAAGATGATTTGGGAAGTCCGCTACAGTTGGGTGGATGGGAATTTCCGAGTCCGGAAATGGTGTCAGTACTACAAAAGCATTTCTATTGGCCAAATCTTCAACATGATGTCGGGAAGTACATTACATCTTGCACTTCCCGCACCATTTCCAAATAGACCATCAAGAAGCAAGGCCTCTATACTCTGCTACCTACCCCTAGTCAACCTTGGGAATCCATCTCCATGGATTACATGTTGGGCCTTCCTTCTAATAAGCATGGAAACGACTATGTTTTTATGGTCATCGACAGATTCTCGAAGATGGCCAATATGACAACCTTCAAGAAGAATACTACAACATAAGCCACTCCTAAAATCTTCTTTGAATGAGTGTGAGTACACTTTCGAGTCCCACAGTCTACCATCTCAGATTAGGGCAACAAGTTCCTCAATACATTTTGGTTCAATCACTAGTAGATGTTAGACACCAAGGTCACTAAGTCCACAACTTTCCATCCCCAAACTGATGGCCAGACAGAGGCCTTCGATAGGATGATTGTCCACATTTTGTGCATGTATAACTCAAAGAATCCACACACATGGGATGAAAGCCTCCCCTATGTCCAACATATCTATAACCGGGCTCTCCACAACTCGACTAGACACAACCCTTTTTAGGTGGCCTTGGGATTCTAGCCACTATGTCCCATTGATGTGGCCATACCATTTGCAGCTGCTCAGGAACATTCACTCATGTCCAGTCTAAAGTCGACAACGAAAACAACTTCATTGATACATCCAACACATCTTCCAGCAGGTTGACGACATTCTAGAGAAACCAAATACCAAGTAGAAGAAACAACATGATCAGCATTGGGTGCTAGACAAGTTTCAGGTTGGTAACAATGTCTAGTTCAATTTGCAGAATGAACGCCATATCAGAGCCTAGCAGAAACATAGACCACCCCGATATTATCCTTACACCATTACCAAGGTTGTGGGAGACAATTTATTTGAGCTTAGCATTCCCGCATTCCTTGGCATGTACCTAGTGTTCAAAATAGACCACCTTCAACCATACTTCCCACCATTGTTGGACACATCATATATTGCAGAACAACTCACAACTAGAGAGTTAAATCCAGACTGCATGGAACAAGCCACAACTAATAGGATCATGGACATGTAGATCAAGAACAAATGATAGCAAAGGATCCAACTATATCGATTTTTCAAAGCAGGCCAACTCCCCCACTAGGGAAAGTGGCTCACAGGGGACCAAGTTCAGCAAACGTTTCTCCATCTCATGGAGGAAATCAATGCAATGGGGAAATTTTCTTCCTAAGGGGGGAGGAATGATCCAAGTTGATATTGGTTGCCACCTGCCTATTCACTTGGAGCCCCACAATTGATTCTTTCAATTTTCAGTTTCCTTATTAGTATCACAATTTACTATTTTTACCAGTTTTTCGGGTCTTGGACTTTCAAGGCTATTTTGAGGCCCTAGACAACATTTTTTTTGGGACAATTGGGGCCAACATGGGCTGTAGACAAATTTTTGCCACTTGAAAGTTGTACTTCTCGGATATATATTTCTAACGAGGTATTGTTTGCGTCAAACGAAGATCGTATGCTGAACTTACGACCCCGAGAGGTTGATGTACCAATTTACCCAAACAAGGCCCATAGTTTGGCGCTTCATCTCCTAGCGTCAGATTTTTTGGATGATTATGGTTTTCCATTGTTTCTCAATAATAAATAGGCCTTTGAGCCTCATTGTAACACAATTCAGAGGCATGTAGCTACCACATCTCTTCTTAGAGATAAGCTACCATTGCCAGAGCTAGTCATATTTCCATTATGTTTGGAAGAATATTTCATTATTTGATATTAATGAAACGACGTGTTATTTCTATTGCATCTTTGCATTCATGGTAATATTTGTGATTTGTTGCATTCCTATTTAAATCAAAATAAAAAATATACCCTAAGAAGTGCTCATAAAAGTTTGATAAATTAGTTGTTGCACTTTCTCAACAAGGCCAACAAAATTCAAAAAGGGTTTGGCCCCAAATCAACTCTCCAAGAAACCCAAAAAGTGGTAAAAATTGTCAGTTTACTAGTAAAATGCATTGCTGAAAGAAAGTGGATTTCTAGGCTGAATATTGTTGGAATCATGTTGAAAATGCAACCATAGACTCCTCTCCAAATACTCACAAAAACCCATAAAATCTTTGGGTTGATTCTGAGTGACGAGAGAGCCCACCAAATAGTGTGAGTGGCCCTTTGGCTAGCTACATACATTGCTGAGAATAATGCTCAAAAAATACCAATCCTATATTGTAATGCCACTAAAATTCCACAGAAAATACCCTCCGAAATCTACCTTCTCCTCTAATCAATCTTCTTTGGAAATTAGTTTCCCTCTTCCCCTATGCAAGCTTTCTCTAGTGGGCTTTGCACACTGCTAGAAAGGAGAAATTCAACCCACCAAATGGCCAAGACTTTTTGCCTACAAAACACTACCAAAATTCTAGTCTCAAGGTAGGAAATCTCTCTGCAAATCACTGGATCTCCTAAATCATTCTAGTGAAAGAAATTTGAGCTCTACAAACTACCCCTATGCCGAAGAAGTGTGCAAAATTGGGTGAACACTTGCAATAAATCTTTGTGGAAATCCTAAATTGGACACCCCATATTTCCTCACTAGGGAGATACGCAAAGTTCTCCAAAATAAAGGTGGAATTCCAATTGGAGCTCCTGTGCTAAAAAACACTTCTCTTCTTATGCTAAATAGCTCCAACAGAAGATGTAATGTGAAGTGTAATAGTCAAAAGATAATCCAAAAAATGAGCCCATCCTCCTTTTATAATTTCTTCTCATGCCTCTAGAATCCTTTGTTTTTAATATTGTTTTATTGGTGGGGGCCATTTTCCACTAAGTTACTTTTTCCACCATTTAATAAAATAATAATTTGCCACTATTCTCCAATAAAATAATACTAACCACCTTTATTTAATAATATTTGCCCATTTTTAATTAATATTACTAAAATTGGGAAAATTTCTCTAGTGACTCCCATTCTAACAAAATTGGGGATATTACACTCATCCCCACCAAAAATTGTTTTTCATCAAGAAATGCTCAAACAGGCGCTCCCTATCTTTGTTGACCCAAAATGTCACTGCAAATAGTACCAGGGTCCCAAATGTTCCACTTAGTCACCTTGAACATGTGCACCATCCCGTCATAAATGAATCCCTCGATACCAGTGTCCCATGCTAATCTAAAAAAGATGCCACCATGCCAATGCTACGCTACTTTGATTACAACTGACTTCCCATCATGTGCATACCATATCCTCCTCTCCTAGAACTTGATGGTAAAATACTAATAAAGGCCAAATACATCTTGCCCAAGCATTTCCATGATGCCAAATCCTACCCATTCAAAGCTAACCCAGAACCTATGTACTAAAAGGGAAAGCCCGGCTTGCCATAGGATGAAGGCCTTCGCAAACCCCCATGTGTCAACCCAAGAGTGAACTAGATCACTCTCTACCACGAATTCTTTCATCATGAAACAAAGTGATCTATCAACCAATTGAATGCATGGATCCCATAGTCAAACATGTTGCGGCATAGAACTGACAAATGTTGGAACCCATCTATGCTTCATCTCTCATCCTTGCATGAAATCAATATATAGGCTCCATATATGATTAAATAATTTGATGCATGCTAAAATACCATGTGCCTACCACTGTGTAGTATTGATGACCGTTGGAAACCACATGTGCCAAATAGATACCCCCTTAATTCAGCCAATAGATGGGCATGTGATACTCGAAACTAACTCAAGGTATGTGGGTCTATCATGATCCTCCCAACCATCACCACTAATTCTTCCATTCGCCCTATCGATAATGTGCCAATATAATGTTTGGAGTCTGGATGCATACTAGAAAACTTCCTCATCCGTACAAGGTATCCTCTGCTCATGCATGGTCTTGACATGCCCTGTGCAAGGAGTGAAACACGCCTCCCTTGTGACCATATCCCCAGGATTAGGCTCAATAATGAAGGATATCCTACCCCCGTGGATGATCACCTCATCTCCCAACTTGTGGTTGTAAACTCATGCACTGACCTAAAGTTGCAACTAAGAAATCTCTCCCCTAGTGCCTTGAGTGTCGTCCAAATATCTCGGGTGAGCTCTGTGTCCCTTGTTTCTCGTGCCTAGAGTGTCAAAGGATTAAAATTACTTTTTTTTGCCTGTAAGTGGTGTAGAAGAGGGATAGATGTGTGGGTCCCCATGGATACCATCAAGTGTCAATCATCTACATCCCCGTCGATCCTAGGTGAACTACACCCAAAAGTATTCCTGGTGTCTCCGTCCATAAGTCTCCTTGGAGGCAACACTCCAAGACCCTATAGAGAAACAACATACGCCCCTCCATACCACCAAAAATCGCTTTATCCTTGGCATGCCACTGTACATTGTGGCCTACTACTATACACAACTAGATACCCCCTGCTATTTTTGTACCATCATGTATCGTTTCGTGCCCTTCCTGTGTCACTATACCTGACACTCGCCATGGGTACTCAATGCGATATGATTCACTCTTCCTACTCCATAGTGTAAGTTGACATGCTATGGAACACCACCGTGCATTGACATGCTCCTCTGTAGGCCATTTCTCCTTGTTGCATAGCCCTACACACCACTGGATGCTATGGTTTAAAATTGGGTTTATATGCATCAGGCCACATCACTTTATATAACACTAGACCCTACGAAATAACTTTGTGTAGTCTTGTGTACCACTTCCTAATGTCTTACCACCCTATAACATATGGTATGCCACATATGCAAAAGTATCTGCCACTCTGCTAATGAACCCACCATGACACATGTCATGTATCCTCATCCATGCTGGTAGACCTGAGTGGCTTAACTTCACACCTGCTAGAGGAGATATCTATGTTATGTCAATCCCCAATGACCCTTCAGCTCAATACATCAATGGGAGAACATTGCCTCCATACAATTCTCAGTTCGGTGGCCTACCCATGCTACCTCCTCTAACCAACTCCTTCCGAAGAATGATAATCATCATGTGACGCCATGCGAAACCAAAATGCCAAAAGACCCCATGGAGTTTTCTCACAAACTTTCTAGCCACTAGTGCCAACTAGAAATCCCCTAAATAATGCATATGCTCAATCAATGGGTCAACTACCTCATCAACGCCATAACCATTCCACATGTTTGATATCAGATAGGAGTCCCCATCTAGATCCCAATGCCAACCTGGGCCTCCAATACCCTCAGTGTATGAGGCATCCCACTAAGCTTCACTCCAAACTACGACCATCTCCATGATTCAAGCCCACTCCACCGGATACCAACTCAGAATCTTTCACTATCCAACCCTAAAAGAGGGATCAAATATACGAAATTGCATACATAGAACAAACCCTCCATACTATGAGTGTTGCACCTTGTGCCACTCATGTGACCTCATCTCGCCATCCTGGTAAACACATAAAAACTTTCCAGGTAACTTAGTATCTCTCTTTCCGCTATGCAACGGTACCTAGCGATGCTGCAAGCCTCATCTATATAAGCCCAAAGAGAGCTACTATCTTGAAGTACTACAACTTTGTTGATGGTATGTGCATTTGTCTGCTCTAAATTGGTGGTTGTCCAAAAATATGACTGCTCGTCCTCCTTCCCCATGGTCTCAGCATGAGTCATGAATTGGCCCTCGATAACTATCTCATGTCCCTCTATGTGTTCTCCATGTTGTTTTAGGTGTCTACCGTATGGGAAATCAATCATAGCTCTGGGTACCTCTATGTCTCCTGGAAGCCCAACTAGGAATGACACCTCATTAACAAATGGCTCTATGGGTGTATGCTCTACTCTCTTCCCCAAGGTTTCAACTGGTGCTATTAAAGAGGTCTCCAACAATGGTGATTGATGTGCTATATTGAGTATATGATATTCTCCCCACACTCCTCCATGTCCTCTACCCCATACTCAACCTCCTCTTCCTTAGGATCGATATATCTAAAGCTAGGTATCCACTAGCAGAAGCACCTCCTAGTCTCACCCTCTAACTGTCCATGTCCTCCCTGCTCCTTTTGAGGAGATTTGGTACCCTGAGTTGATTGAATTTCCCCACATGGTATAGATGGCTACACCCCCATGGCTTGTGCACCTTTAGTGTCTTTGTTGTAAGGATGAGGATGGTGTTGGGTACAATTAATTGCTTAATAAGTAAATAAAACAATTAATCACCTAGACATTAATTATCAACCCTAGGAGTGTCCTTTTATTTCAAGGTGATCAGAAAAATATATGCATAACAATACCAACAATTAACACTGGTTCTATGTGATTGTGTTCTATACTATTAAGCTCATTCAACAAGAAATAAAATGTAAGACTTGAATAATAAAACTAAAATTAAAAATAAAAATGTAAATGACAAGAAAAACAATTATGCTAATCAGACAACTTGAATCATTGCTAAATTAAATCACACCTTGTTGAATTGGAAATTTAAGCTATTGCACTCAACATACTTCAAATGCTAATCTAGAGAAACAAATCAAATGAAATCTAGAAGTTGCAGGAAGTAGCAAATATGGAAAGTGCAACAACTTAACAAATTACTTGATTAAAATGGGAATTTACTTTAAAGAACAACGATTGAAATTCAAAGAAACAAGCACACAACTAAGCTATTGTAGATGTACAAAGAAACACCTCGTCCAAGGTAGTGGGCCCAACTGCCCAAGACTCAGTTCTACCTTGAGAAATAACTCAAATCAGATTACAAATAATAGATGTAAAACTCAGTGGATATCTTCCTTTATTAAAATATATGAGAGAAATTATTACAGCATAATGAAGCTTTTAGCTCTGCCTCAAATTCAACAATTACTCATCCTCTCATCTCTTATCTCTTCTCCTACATCCTATTTAAGAATTTTCTATCTCCTATCTCCTAATTATCCTTCCATTATCACCCCAATTATTCTCTAATTCTCCTCCTATTATCCTCTTCCCTTTGATCTTTGTTTTCATTTAAATACGCAGAGAGAAAAGGGAAGTTACAAAAAGGATGATTACAAAATGATTTCCATTACAATTTTGGATTGATTACATAATCTTAATAAACAAGATCATATCTGAAATATCTTCCCATCATGATTTAGTTGGAACAAGTCGAATATGGTATTGCAATTGGAAGAATTTGGAAAACGGCACAACAACAAATCTAAGAAAAAATTCTTTGAAGAACCTTTCGTTTCTCTTAATATAAATCAAATTTTCGAAAAATGCTTCCTATAAAAATAACTCAGTCTGTTTTGGACAAAACCCATGTTTTAGATTTTCTAGATTCTCTTCATTTCTCTGAAACATCCAATGCAAAACTGTCACTTCTTATTCCAGTGAATTTTTGAGTCGGAATATTTAATTATGACTTGGAGATCAAATTTGCAATCTAGAAAGATCTTGGAGGGTAAAATCATGAGTGGTGTTACAAAAAATCCATTTATAAACCATCATTGGTAGAATCATGCATAATAATCATCAATTTTTTAAAAATAAAAGAGAAGAAATAATATTTATCCATAAGAGGATAAATAATTACAAAATGGAATTATATGATAAATTATGATAAATGACGTGATAAATAAGGGTAGAAATGGATGAAATAGGCGTTAAAAAGTGATACTAATAATAACAAATCAGTGGCTCAACATACTCCCAAACTCAATATGTTGCATGTCTTCATGCAACCCAAAGCCTTTGTATTAACCAAGCTATGATGGAAAAATGTTCATCCCAACTCATGAAATTGATGGAACAAATGAGTTCTTCTTCAAATAATGAATATTTAATTTTAGCAATGTTGATGAAGGCGTAACAATTTTTACATTGACTTTCAACTATATGTATATGAAGTTGCAACAAAATATGATATAAGTAACAACGAACTTCATTAACCATTTTCTCAAAAACTACAAACCATATTTTGTTGAAATTTTGCAAGTAGATTTCTACTATATTAATGCTTCTCTAATCCAAAAATCAGATCGTTTTGAAGCATGGATCATGATATATAAATAAAATGGTTATATGTGACAGTGCATGATTTCTAAAATTTTACAAATTAATTTATCTTAAAATTTTCTGGGTTTGTGTATTTTAGTAATACCTCTTTGTTGTCCAAAAATCAAAATAATTTAGTTTATATTTTTAAAGATATACACAAATCAATTTTTGCATTGTATAGAAATGAAATTGTATGCCTTATATGAGAAATAAAGTAGAAAACGTCTATCATCTGTAGCAATTCCTCCCACAAACCGAAGAATTAGCATGCTCTCATCCAAAACTGGAAAACAAATTGAGGTTGTTGCTACAATTCTTGTAATCTATGCTTGGTGTAAAACAAAATGGAATAAGGGAGGTGTTGAGAATGAATAAGGAGATCTATGGATGATAAATAATATTAATAGCATGGCCATAATAAATAAATGATTGAAAGTGACACTCCCCTAAAATGAAAGCTTCTATGTCCTTGAAATATTGAAAGTGGTAAAGATTTCGAATGAATTATGATAAATAATGTTCAATGGATTTTCATGAAATTCTCCTAAACTTTTAATAAATCAAAAACTTGTTATATTTTACCTCCGAAAAAATGTGAAAGGAAATGTATGGAATGGCATTTGTTGAAGCTGATGTAGGCTGAGTTAATGTTGAAAGTGATGCAAAAGGTGGAAGCCATGTAAGCACATCCTGTGTGAACAATTGCTTTTGTTTACGATTTGCTTGAGCCTCTTCTGTTAGTTGTAATAGTGTGGGCTTGCTACAAATAGAGTTACCCCCCATGCTTATTGTTTTCCTATAAACAATTCACTATTCTGCATGCAAATTTCCTGGATCCATAGTTTTAGTTTTGAATAGCAAAAGGTAAGCTACATGCAGAGATTTCAATCAAAAAAAACTTTTGTATAAAAGCAATAATAATATTTTGTCAAATCAACAAATTATGGCGGAGTTCGGTAATTATTACACATACTATCCCAAAATGCATACCTTCCCCCCTCCAATTAGAAAAGGGTTTCCATTACCATAAAGCATAAAAAAAGGGAAAGGACGTTGAGGATTCATAAATGCAGTAGGAAAATCAATCAAAGCGATGTAAATATGGAAAAAGCAATTAGATCAATATAGGTCAAAAGATTTGAAATGCCTGTAAAATGAAACAGGGATTTAGATCATTATGTAAATAGATATTTACCTTAGGTGGAAATATATGATGAAAGCATGATCGGCGATAAATGTTAATGATTGTCAGTAAAGTGATTGGACAATAATGATATAACGCATATAAGATATAGTTTACCATGCATGTTGACTAATTGAATTAGAAATGTTGTTCAAATGGAAAATTCTCCTTTTGAAATGAATCCATAGGTGGTAAAAGGGTAGAGAGTATTTGGCAATGTAACATAGTACTTCAATACCACAAGTAGAGCCATTGTTGCTAGTAGGCATTCATAGCTTGTTAACCCCAAAAATGAGACAGAGTCCTCCATTTAATACTTAAATAGTTTTCTATTTTTTATTTCTATAAAGAGACCACTATGCTAGCATGGTAACCAGATAATTATAGTGCCATTCATTAGGATATAAAAAAGTGTTCAGGTTGGCTCGTGATGAGACCCCCTGTCCTTTTGATGGTTTTAAGTATCAAGAAGGTCATTACCTTGGTGTGGTGAACATAATGGAATGTCACTTATTACACCATTATGATCATGGTAGTCTGGCTCATGATGAGACCCCTATCCTCTTTGAGACATCGTTTGTTACATTTTCATATTTTATATCTTAATACTTTTATTGTAAGGAGAGGGAGGCTTATTTATTCCTTAAGAGTTAGGGATGATGTAAGAAGTAAAAAAAAATGGCAATGAAAGTTATGATTCCCATGCCCCCCCAAACCATATCATCATATCAAAGGCATTCATTCATTTGAAAGCGCAAAACATAAACCGACATTGTATTAGAATAATAAATCATTTTACGATGTGTCCAAAGAGAAGATATTCAACTAGTCATTATATAGGTGCACCATGTTAGCTTCAAAATAAAGATGACCATCAAAAGGCTCTATAAGTCATAATGGTATTAATATTTTTGTTTTTCTTTATTTTAGGCACAAATCTAACCAGATGGTTTTTTAAATTCAAAACATAAAAGAGAAAGAAAAATAACAAAATGAATGATCGATGATGTAACAACAAAAAGAAATCACAGTTATTCATTCTATTGATTTAAACAACAAACACACAAAAATCGAAATCGGGGTTATTCAATTGATTTAACAACAATCATTCAATCGATTGAACAACATACACTCCAAAAGTGTTGTTTAATTGATTAAACAACAATTGTTCAATTGATTGAATAACAAAATCTAAAAGAAAAACACGCAAAAGCGTTGTTCAATCGATTGAACAACAAACACACTAAAACTGTTGTTCAATTGATTGAACAGAAATTTCTCAATCAATTGAACAACAAAACACACAAAGTGTTGGTCAATCAATTGAACAATTATCGTTCAGTCATTTGAACATAAAAAATAAAAAATGCAAAAGTGTTGTTCAATCGATTGAACAAAAATCATTTAATTGTTTGAACAACAAAACTGAAAATAAAAACACACAAAGATATTATTCAATCGATTGAACAAAAAATGTTCAAATGATTGAACAACAAATATGCAAAAAGTGTTTTTCAATTGATTGAACAACAAAACACACAAAGTGTTGTTCAATCGAATGAACAACAATTGTTCAATCATTTGAACAACAAAATTAAAGAAACGCAATAGTGTTGTTCTATCACTTGAACAGCAATCATTCAATTGTTTGAACAATAAAAACAAAACAAAAAAACACAAAAGTGTTGTTCAATCGATTGAATAACAATCGCTCAATTGCTTGAACAACAAAAACAAGAAACACAAAAGTGATGTTCAATCGATTGAACAACAATCGTTCAATTGTTTGAACAAGAAAAATAAAAAACATAAAAGTGTTGTTTAATCGATTGAACAATAATAATTCAATCATTTGAACAACAAAAACAAAAAACACAAAAGTGATGTTCAATCGATTGAACAACAAAAATAAAAAATGTGAAAGTGTTGTTCAATCGATTGAACAATAATCATTCAACCGTTTGAATAGCAAAGGGAAAACATGCAAAAGTGATGTTCAATCGTTTCAAAAATAAAAGTCAAAAGCACAAAAGTGTTGTTCAATCAATTGAACAACAATTTTTCAATAATTTGAATAACAAAAATCAAAAAATTACAAAAATGTTATTCAATCGTTTGAACAACAAGAATAAAAAAACATAGAAGTGTTGTTCAATCGTTTGAACAACAAAAATAAAAAATGCAAAAGTGTTGTTCAATCGATTGAAAAACAATTGTTCAATCATTTGAATAGAAAAATCGAAAAGAAAAACATGTGAAAGTGTTGAATTGATTGAACAACAATCGTTCAATCGTTTGAATAACAAAATTCAAAAATACAAAAGTGTTGTTCAATCGATTGAACAACAATCGTTCAATCGTTTGAACAACAAAAATAAAAATAAAAACACAAAAGTGTTGTTCAATAAATTGAACAACAATCATTAAATCGTTTGAACAAAAAAATTAAAAAACACAAAAGTGTTGTTTAATTGATTGAACAACAATCTTTCAATCATTTGAAGTACAAAATCAAAAAGAAAAACACACAAAAGTGTTGTTCAATTGATTGAACAACAATCGTTCAATCGCTTGAATAACAAAAGAAAAACACACAAAAGTGTTATTCAAATGATCGAACAATAATCGTTCAATTGTTTGAACATCAAAAGTCAAAACGAAAAAGTGTTGTTCAATCGATTGAACAACAATCATTCAACCGTTTGAACAACAAAAGTAAAAAATGCAAAAGTGGTGTTTAACAGATTGAACAACAATCGTCTAATCTCTTGAACTACAAAAACAAAAAACACAAAAGTGTTGTTCAATTGATTGAACAACAAACATGCAAAAAATGTTTTTCAACTGATTGAACAATAATCGTTCAATCGATTGAACGACAACACACACAAAAATAAGTGTTGTTCAATTTATTAAACAACAATCGGTCAATCGATTGAACAACAACACACACAAAAAATAAGTGTTGTTCAATCGCCAATAGAGCATAAATTACAAATTTGAAGGAAGCAACAACTGAAACACAAAAACATAAGAGAAATCAGAAAAGAAACAACACTTTATTTAAAAATAGTAATTAAGTTACAACAACTATGATGTTATTTCCTAAGGGAATATCAATCTGTCACTGAAAAATGATCTTTTGGAAAAATGTTTTGGCACCAGTGACATGAATCTCCAAATGGAAATAAATTATACATTTATTTTGTTATGAATTCATTAGGTAATGAATTGGATGAAATTCCCTTGTTTTATTAACATTTCTTTTAGGAATCGCTCGTTCATAAATTGACTTCTTTTATTCTCCTGGAACCTGCGAAAAATGAGTGTCTACCTGCAATAAAACATGAAGTCGTGGAAAAAGAGAGGTGATCAGGCTCTCATAATCCAAGACATATGAAAAACATAACAATTAGTTACTTTGTAAAACAAATCCACAGAAAGATAAACAAAGAAAAATTATATTTATCACATGAGGGAGAGCAGTCGTCAACCATACTAACGAGCAATGTTTTAATCATAAATCCTTTGTTTTGCATCTGATTTGAGTGATTCCAAAGCCAAATAAGAGCTACTTAAAAGTTGTATCACCAATAGAAATAGGTTTTAAAAATTACATGATATGATATGTCAATTTTATTTAGAACAACATGCATAACAAAGTCATTTTCGATTTCCCAACTTAGACCAACAGTGGATACTGTAAGCATAGATTTTTCATTTGATGATGGATTGAGCTGATTAAAATTGGACATGAAAGTATATTAATTTATTTATCTCTAATAGAAACAATTTTTGAAGACAAGAATAATTTATGGGTCAAATACGCAAGTGAACAGCTAGAAAAAGAGAGTTTTAAAAGTGCATATTAAAAATAGACAGTCAATATTTTGGTCAACTCTCTCATTCGATATCACAATTGAGTGATTGAAATTTACTTGTAAACTAGATTCATAGGGGAATAAACCATAGAAACAGGTTTTAAAAATATAGTCATTTAAGCCCCCAAAAACTGACTTTATTAACTATGTTCCTGAGCTACCTACTAGACACCCTGTCAATGTTTTGTTATAACATTTTTGTTTCAAATCCAAATGGAATGATTCAAATTGGGTTGGAAAGTAAACATCATGGGATACTTATGATAGAAATAGGTTTTAAAAATATTCACTTTTGGTCCCTCAAAACATGACTGTTTGACTGTGTTTTTAGAACTTTCATCAAGCCCGCAAGCCAAAAAAAAATCATATTCAAGCATTTTTTTCAAATTGGTGATAAAAATGAATATGAGTGTTTTTAGAACTTTTATTTTCATTATAATTCATCTACATACACAAATAAATTAAAACATTTTTCACCAATGTTGATTTCCACAATGTGTTGCAACAAAAACAACTATTTTTTACATAAAACAATTGTATTTATTTATGTCCTTATTTATTTTATTTTCTACACTAACCTACTCTACTTTGAAAAATGAATATGGTTATGTATAAGAGTACTTCCAGTGGATCCATGTTCAAAACAAGGTCTCAAGTATGTACCTACCCAAATTTGAAAAATGCATGTTAATAAATGGTAGGGTATGAGAATAAGTGAAAATGTGATCATGTTTCATGAAGTAACACTATTCTTGAATTTCGAAAAAAGTTCTTGGGGGAGCTGAGGTGATTAGCCAGGGTTTTATAAAGTTGCAGAAGATCGTTTCTAATGAAGGGCGTAAGAGGAGGAAGCTCGCCTCTCTCCTAAAAAGACGTGGCAACTAGCAGAGGCAACACACTGAGGATGAGCAACAAATGTTTTGTGGATTGTAGGAACGGGGATAATGAAAAGGAGATTGATTGGAACAAGACAAAGGAAAATAGTAGCACGAAGGAAAAGGAGGAAGAAGACAAAAGATAGGCTTGAAGAGACAAAAAACAAAAGGGACCCTGCAAACCAAAAGCAGAAATCACTCCTAGAATAATATTAAATGATCTTTCTCTGCAGGTGTTGGTCGCTTTAATTGTTTCCACAATTCAAGCGCCACATAAATTGTCAACCCGAGGAAGTATTTTTATTTCAAAGGTAGTCTCGCACTGGATATGCTCAATTTCAAAAGCAGAAGCAATGTTGTAGTAAAAGAAAGAACACACAGTTATTAATCTCACCAATCTACTGATTCACACTCTATTTAATCAAAGCTGAAGTTAATTAAGTTATAACGAAGATAATCCTTCTATTGCAGTTACAATTCAAATAAAGGGAAATCAATCTGCAAGGAAAGAAATCAATCGATCATAACAGGAACAGGACCCTATTCCTTAGTGAGGAACTTCAGTACCTGATGCCTGACACCTAATCACACTGTAAACTCAAGAGATCAAGACCCTATTCCTGTGAGCAGGAACCTTCAGCACCTGTTCTCTTGTTTCTACTCACATTGCAAATAAAGGAAAGCAATTAATGGGGACAGAACCCTATTCCTGTATGCAGGAATCTTCAGCACCTGTCTCCCAACATCATTCATTCAATCAAACAGAAACGGATATCTCTACTGCTAAGAGTGAAAGCATTCAATATATGCAGTGCTAAGGAAACAGAGTATTACTCAAGCTGTGTAACCAGTGTCTAAGAACAGAATCAAAATGAACTGCAAACATATAAAGAATTGAACAATCTACAAGAACCAATGGGCGAATCTTGTGAGGAAGGCGGGCCCTTTCCTTCTCACAAGATTCCCCGGGAGAAAGAATTAAATTGGAACGATCAAAAGAGAGATTTATTCATCTGTCACAATCACTGATACATTACAAATGGAGACTAGCTCCAGTCCTCACACAGTATGCTCCTCTAGCTTTTACAATGACCGACCCCCTCTAATGATGATGTCTCCTCTTTTTAAAGAGGAGACATCATTTACAGTTTACATGAGAGCAAATCTCAAATCTGTTCTTTTTCCCCAAAACAGGATTATTCGGTTCTTCATAAAAAGATATTGTTACACAGAGATAACAAGAATGCTATCTTCAGGATGATCCAGATAATCATGTCTTCGTACTACTGCCACTATTCTTCAAAAAGCTCTTCCAGAATCGCAAATTACGGCCAACAAGATTTGCGTGTTTGACGGCTGTTTCAGCAACTGAGTCAGCTGTTTCAGCAACGGAGTCAGTTGTTTCAGCAACGGAGTCAGCTGTTTCAGCAACGGAGTCAGCTGTTTCAGCAACGGCCGTAATGCTTATCTGCAACCTCTGGATTTGTATTAGCAACGATATACTTCAATTAATGATAAAATATAAGAGTATTGTGGAATTAAATGTAAAACAGATTAATCATATAATAAAGAAGAGGTTTTTGTATACCTTGGGAAAAAGTGAATGAAAATGATACTGGGATAAATGGTTATAAAGGTAAAGTGGTATCAAAATATATAGCAAAATGATACATAGTGGGGTCCTAACAGCAGGCGCACAGGGAACACATGGGGACCTACGCCATTGTCTGTAAATTCATGGGACTATGGCCCACTGATAAAGCCTTACAGACATGGATCAAGTATCAATGGAAACCCAAAGGAAGCATTGACCTACATCTTGGGTCAAAGAGATTCTTCATAGTGGTGTTCTCAAACATCGAAGATAAAGACAAAATATTTGAAGGAGGACCCTACTTTTATGCAGCAACCAGTCTCTATATGAGGCCTTGGAGGATGAACTTTGTCCCAGAGTGGGAAACTTTTAATTCGGTTCCTGTTTGGGTAAGGCTCTATTCTCTACCTCTAGACTATTGGCAAACAGAATCGCTCGCTGCCATTGGCAATAAACTAGGATGTTTTATCAAAGCTTCTGAAGCCACAAGAAGAGGAAAATATACCTCTTTTGCAAGGATATGTGTGGAAATGGATCTATTAGGAGCTCTTCTAGATGAAGTTATCTTGGAAGTTTTTTATGAAGAGTGGGTGTAGGTTGTGGACTACGAGCATATCCCATTCAGATGTCGTAGATGCCATGAGCATGGACATTTGTTCAGAGAATACCCTCTTAGTAAAGCAGATAACAAAGGGAAACCTTATACAACGAAGGAGACTGAAAGCTTTCATAAAGTGAAAAGTAGAGGAAAAGGGGGAAAAATGGGGCTAAAGCAACAACACAATGAGGGGCAGAAGGTTAGTCAGAACAAGTTTCTAGTGCTGGAAGAGAGTGAAGAAATCACGAGAGAAAACCAATCTTAGGAGGAAGGTCCTAATGAAAAAGAGAAGGAAGAAGTCAACAAATATTCTCAAGATACTGGTTATCAAAAAGAGATGAGGATGAGTGAAATAGAAATGGAGACGGACCAGGAAATGACCCAAAGTGAAATAGATCTGGAAGATCATGAACTACAGGAAATCCTCAATAAGGAAAACCTAGATCTGGAAGGATTCTTGATGCAGGGAACCGAGGGAGGAATAGACTCACTACCCCAAGAAGAATGCAACAAAATACAATGGCTGTTTTTATGAAAAACTCAGGAAAGAGGGTTGGATAAAGGTAAAAACATTCACAAGCAAAAGCATAGAGGTTTGAAAACTATGAAATCAACTCTAGGATTAGTGACTAGAAATCCAAGAAAGAATAGGGGTAGGAAAAATAAAAATGAGCTCTTGATGGAGTGTGGAAAGCTAATGAGAGATTCGGGTAAGATGAAAGACCTAACTAGTTACTCTTTTACAAATATTTAATTATGAAGTTCATATCTTGGAACATCAGAGGTCTAGGTAGTAAAAGAAAACAAAGAATGCTAAGTAATAGAATGAAACTAGCAATGCTAGGCATAATCTTCATTCAGGAAACAAAATGCTCTATTCAGAAATTAAAACAAATCCATAGTAATGGCTTAATAGATTTAGGTTTCTAGAAGTAAAAGTAGAGAACACAGCGGGGGGCATTCTAACCCTATGGGACCCACAAAAAGTTAGCATAATAGATGCAGAGGCATCTAGAAATTACTTATCAGTAATTATTCAACCAGCAGGGGTTTCAGATACCTTCCTAGTCACGAAAGTTTATGGGCCTCAAAGAATAGATGAGAAACTCAGGTTTCTTGAATCCTTGGTTGATCTTAGAAGCAGACATGAAGAAATTCCTTAGGTCATGGGAGGAGATTTTAACATGATTAAATCTTTTTCGGAAAAAAAAGGAGGTACTAGACTGCTAAGTAAAGATTCCATAACATTCCATACCTTCACAAATGATATGAAACTGGTGGAGTCTGAAATGCACAATGGCCTTTTAATTTGGAACAATAAAAGAGGAGGTGAGGCACAGGTCGCCTCCAAGTTAGACAGATTTTTAATATCAGAGGATCTTATGCTCACAAACAGAGAAATGACAGCTAGTGTTCTCCCCTTTGGAGGCTCTGATCATTGGCCGATTCTATTAGAAATCAAGGGGATCGATTCTCCCAAGAATAGACCCTTCAGGTTTGAGAATATTTGGCTCACCCACCTAGATTTCATAAGCAAAATTAAAAAATGGTGGTCCGAAGATTTGCAGATCCAGGGAACTAAAATGTTCCTCTTTCATAAAAGACTCAAGCACATGAAACTCAGGCTCAAATAATGGAACAAGAAGGAGTTTGGTAACATTTTTGTGGACAAAAAATCAGTGGAAATCAAACTTCAGGAACTCAATCAAGCACTGATCACAGATGGTTTTGATAAAGTCAAAAGTGAGCAACTTGATAAACACCATCAAGAATGGGAGAAATTATGCAAACAATAGGAAATCTTTTGGAGACAAAATTCTCAATTTTAATGGCTCAAAGAAGGTGAACGTAATACCAGATTTTTCCATGGGTCCACCATGGCCAATAGAGCTCACAATAGAATCTCTTCGATATTGAATGAAAATGGGGAGCTTCAGACCTCTCATAAGGATATCGAAACTATGTTGGTACAGCATTTCGGAGGCATCACTGAGGAAAACAATCTAAACAAAGAGCAATGCATCAAGGAAATTACAAAAAATATCCCCAAGCTAGTGTCTAGGGAGGACAATTTTAACCTGAATAAACCAGTAACCGAAGAAGAAGTCAGTGAAGTTATTAAAGACATGCAGAATGACAAAGCTCCAGGACAATATGGTTTCAATGTAGACTTTTTTAAGGCCTGCTAGAACATTGTCAAACAAGATATTTTGAATGTTGTGGAGGACTCTAGAAGAAACATGACTATTCTGAAAGCCCTTAACACCTCCTTCATCTCCCTGATCCCCAAAAAGGATTCAACCCTGACTGCTGATAAGTTCATACCCATTTCTTTAAGCAATGTGGTTTACAAAATTATATCCAAGGTTTTGGCTAGTAGACTGAAACCTCTACTTCCTTCTTTAATTTCAGGAGAACAATCTGGTGATGTCAAAGGTAGACAGATTCTAAATAACATTATTCAAGCCCATGAAGATGTAAGACAAAGTCAAAAAATGGACTATCAGATCGTTGAACCTAGCTGGTAGGTTGATTCTGACAAAGGCCATTTTGTAATCAATCCCTGTGTTCTTTTTATCAGCCCTCCTAGCCCCCAAAGGTGCGTTACAAAAATTTAGGAATATCCAAAAACATTTCCTTTGGGGCAAGGAGGAAACAAGGAAGAAATGGGCCCTTGTTTCTTGGGATAAAATATGTAAACCCAAAAGTCACGGAGGCCTAGGCTTAGATGATCAGGAGATTCTGAGTAAAGTTTTGGGAGCCAAGATCTGGTGGACATGGGTTAAAGAACCAGAAGCTCAATGGGCTAAGACCTGGAAAGAAAAATATGCAAGCTCCTGGAAAATAAGAGATCTTATAAGAATATCAGGAAACATAAAAGGCTCTTACATCTGGAATAAAGCCTGGGAAAACAAAAGCTTAGTACAAAACAATAGTTTCTTGGAAATTAGAGAAGGAGATCTAGCTCTCTTATGGGAAGAAAAATGGCAAAAAGAACCAATGTTGTTAAGGGACGAATTTATGAGCCTCAAGCAAGAAATAGACTCCCAAGGATTAATCAAAGTTAAAGATTTCTGGAATCTTCCTCACAACTTTGGAAAATGGAGAAACTAGAGAAGCATAGACTACAGAGATGACAATCCCATAAAAATAAAAACAGAGGCACTCATGAGTATATTAAAACAAAGGAAGATCTTGGTAACAAAGGGACATGATGAGTTAAAATGGGGCCTCAATAAATAAGGCACCTTTAATCTTAGGGAAGAAAAAGGAATCATCCTGAATCTAGATTCCTATGTTCTGGCAAAATCATGGCAACAACTTTGGAGCCACTAAGGGTGGATGAAGATCAAGCTATTCATGTGGCTAGTTCATCACAAGAAAATATTAACTTGGGACAATATTCAGAAAAGGGGTGTTATTGGGCCTTGTAGATGTCAGCTATGCGAAGCTCAAAAGGAAACAATGGAGCACATTCTCAACAATTGCACATTCACCACCTGGTTGTGGGATTCTTTTGCCACCATTTTTCAACAGACAGACAAAGATAAAGAAAGTACAAGTAATACCCTAAACAAGTGGAGAAGAAAATTTTCAGAGAATGAGCTCCTTAATTTGGCCTGGGCCTTTACGCCAAGATTCATTATCTGGAATGTTTGGAAAGAAAGGAATAAAAGAATTTTCAAGGAATAAAAAACTATTCCTCTTTGCCTGTTGGATCTAATCTTGAAACATATTAAGGAGACAGTTAGCACCATTGTTCGCAATTATCCCAAGAATCCTCCCACAGAGAATGAATTGAGAACTCTCATGCAACTGGGTATGCATGAGATAATTTCCCGTGGACAATACAGAAAGGGAAAAGATTTAGAAACGGAAAAGGATTTTTGGCGTCCTCCACCGAAAGGTTATCTGAAATTCAATATTGATGGTGCTTCAAAATGCAACCCTGGAATAGCTGGTTATGGAGGAGTGTTAAGAGATGAAGAAGGAAACATCATCTTTGTTTTCCACTACCATTTAGGAAAATCCACCAACAATACGGCTGAATTAATGGCATTGGAACAATCTCTAGAATTCTGAAACTGAGTCATAGCTCAAATGTCATTATAAAAGCAGATTCAAAGATCTCCATTAATGCGGTCAAGAGAATCAGTTGTGGAACAGCGCTAGAAAAGGTCTCAAAACACTGGAGACTAATTCAAGTGTATCAGAGAATTCAAAATCATCTCCTGATTCTTCGAACTGTTAGTTTGAACCATGTTCGATGAAAAGCCAATAAACTAGCGGATACACTGGCTAAACAAAGAGTGATTAATTTAGAGTGCAGGATTGAGATGAAATAGCAGGAGACACCTCATAGTAGATTAAAATCTCTCTGCAATGAACAAGTGGTAGAGGACAGAGAAATTTTTAGATATTGGGCCAGAGTGAAAGGTTCGGAATGAAGGTTTCTAAGCACGTTCAATCAAAGTACTTCGGTTGGTTCCTTAAAGAAGGGCAAGCTCAGACAGTGCACTTAATTCCCTAGTGTGAGTTGTCCTGTCTCCTCTTTCCTTTGGATCGCGACACTTGGGTCAATTTACAGTCAGAGGCAATCTTTGAGGCAAGTTCTGAAGCAAGTTCATGAGGGAAGTGTGGTTGGTTCTTTCTGGTGGCAGCTATTTACCTGCATTCCTCATACGGGGCAAACAACCAAGCTCAAAACTGTTTCCAGGTGATTGCTTGGCTTCAGAATGGTAAGTAGTATTGGGATTTTGGGAGCGATTCCATTGGGATCCCAACACGTGGCAAGGCGTGGTTAGGAATACCACATTCCATCGCGCAATATCAATCGGTCATCTTGGCAATGTGATATTTATCTGAGCCGTTTGATTTCACAGAACGAATCGACGGTCAGTTTTGGTTATGCAGTTTTGTGGGGCCACCAGTTCTATCAAGCTTTTTGAGATATAGTGGGGGGTTAACGAAGTTTGAAAGTAGGTTAAAAATCATAATGTCTAACCTTAGGATTTATTTGAGAGGTTAGCTTTGCTTTTTGTAGAGAGGAGGGTCATTTCTATGTGAGAATGCTCGAAATATTTCTTGAGTCCATGAAGCGTAAATGCTTTTTGTAAATGCTATAACTTTATTTTTTGGTTAATGAAATAGAAGGATAGTCTCTTGCTTCAACAAAAAAAGGTTAGTAGGGTATGAGAAGCCTACTTCCCTTGAAAAGATGTTGTCAAAAATTGTTGAAGTATGGAATGATGGTGCAAACAAATGATGGAGTGAAACCAAGATTCAATATAGCCTTTTTTTTCTTGGTTTCCATAGTTGTCATTTCTTGAAGTTTGTGAGTTTCTAATGTCTTATTGATCTCGGTGGCTTGTTGATGTAAACTAGAAGAAACCTCATTTTCTTCCATAACTTTTGTATTTTTTTGATTTGAAACCTTCCCAATCTCAATATAAGTTTTCTGCAATGGTGCATGTGAGATAGAATGGGTGGGAAGGGTACGTAAATTTTGGAGTTAAGCATTGTAACCATGTTTTACTGGTTTATTATGGTGAGGGTGTGGAATGAGTTGAGCAGGAAATTGTGTAGGGCACGAAGCATTTTGATGGTGTAATTGATTGGGTTGTGCGAAGGGTTTTGATAGACAAGAAATATGTTGTTGAAAAGCTAGAAAAGAATATGGATGATTTGTTTGTGCTACAAGATGTGGGAGAGTATCCATGTAATCATAAGACAAACCATGCCAAACTTGTAGGCAAGATTGGTGAGGGTTATATTGAGATTGACATGGTTGCCCTAACATAGGAGTATTCCATAATGGATTATGCAAGTAAAAAAAATGGAGAGGAAGTGCTTTGAACCATACATGTAGGCCATGGTTTCCATGGTTTTTAAATTGTAGTAGCTTCCCCATCTTTTTGATATGCTAATTCCATCCTAGATAAGGAAGAGTAACTATCTATGGGATGCTCCTTTTGGTAATGAGGGGAAAACACTTCATCAAATTTTGCCTGATTTTTCTCAACCTGCAAAACATGCAATTGTGAATTTAGAGAGCTAATAAAATCATATTCAAAATTTTGAAATAAAACATTGATTTCAGCTCTTATATCTCTTGTTCTTGTAGTATATTTGAAAAAGAAAGAAGAAACTTCTCTAGAATTCTTACCAGGATTGGAGATTCCTCTTAAATACCTTATGCATAATTCACAAACATCATCATATGATAACTAAAAAACATCACCTTTTCCTATCAGATTTAAGAGTTTTAAAAATTCATCTTTGATTCCTTTAAGAATAAGTGTTTTTAAGATCTGTTTTTCCAAATACTTATGCTTTGATTTTTGAAGGTTGTATTGAAATCGCTCTACATAGTCCTCCAAGTTTTCATCTTTCCCTTTTATCATACAAAACATATCTTCATGGGCCTTGCAATAGTCTTGGTACTTCTTCAAGAATACGTTCTTCATGTCCTCCCATGTTTGGATGCAATTCCCACCAAGGCTCATGAACCATCAGAGTGCTGCTCCTTTTAGAGTAAGAGGAAACACTTTCAACCTTTGATCATTAGTAAAATAATCGTATCCTCTAGGAAGTATTTCAAACTCAAATAAGAATGTATCTGGATCTTCGTTTTCCAAACCATGAAAAATTGGTAGAGAATATGGGGGAATTATGTGCATTTGTGTCACTCCTAGAGCTCCAATAGGGAATTCAATAGTAGCAATGTAAGCCATTTCTTACCATAATAGAAGATGTTCTTCATGAGTTACTTTGAGGCTCCTCCTTCAAATGTTCATGTCAATTGGTTAGTGGAATGGGTAGTGCTTACATCACCACTTGAGTGGAAGCATGAGATTTTTCTTTCCAAAATTCTACCTCTAAAAGTTCTGCTTATATTAGTGCATTCTATATGAACCAAGCCTCACTACTGAGGGTAGACCCATCACTGGTTCCATAGGATGTACACATATGTTCTTACCTTATGTCTTCAATATCCATCTCTCACGAAGTCAGGTATGCATCTACAACTAGATATCAGTGTGGTAGTGAAACTTGATTGTCTGCCCGACAATGATGCCAGAATGTTGGGTAAAATTAATTTCTTAATAAATAAATAAAACAACTAACCACCTAGACACTAATTATCAACCTGAGGAATGTCATTTTATTTCAAGGCAATCAACAAAATATATGCATAACAATACAAACAGCTAACACTGGTTCTATATGATTGTGTTCTATACCGTCAAGCTCATTCAAAAAGAAATAAAATGTAAGACTTGAATAATAATTAAAAAGAAGAAAGTAAATAACAAGAAAAACAATTATGTTAATAAGACAACTTGAATCATTGCTAAATTAAATCACACCTTGCTAAATTGGAAATTTAAGCTATTACACTCAACATAATTCAAATGCTAATCTAGAGCAACAAATCAAATGAAATCTAGAAGTTACAGGAAATAACAAGTATGGAAAGTGCAGCAACTTAACAAATTACGTTATTAAAATGGAAATTTACTTTAAAGAGCAATGATTGAAATTCAAAGAAATAAGAACACATCTAAATTATTGTAGATGTTCAAGGCAGCATCTCATCCAAGGTAGTGGGCCCAAATACCCAAGACTCAGTTCCGCCTTGAGAAATAACTCATATCAAATTACAAACAACAGATGTAAAACTTAGTGGATAGCTTCCTTTATTAAAATATATGGGGGGAATAATTGCAACATAATGAAGCTCTTAGCTCTGCCTCAAATTCAACAATTCTTCATCCTCTCATATCTCATCTCTTATCTCTTCTCCTACATCCTACCTAACAATTCTTCATCCCCTATCTCCTAATTATCCTTCCATTATCCCCCCATATATTCTCTAATTCTCCTCCTTTCATCCTCTTATCTTTGATCTTTATTTTTATTTAAATACACAGATAACAAAGGGAAGTTACAACAAAGTTGATTACAAAATGATTTCCATTAAAATTTTGGATTGACTACATAATCTTAATAAACAAGAGCAGATATGAAATATCTTCCCATCATGATTTTGTTGGAACAAGTCGAATTTGGTATTGCAATTGGAAGAATTTGTAAAACAACCGCAATAACAAATATGAGAAAATCATCCTGTTTCTCTTAATATAGAACGAATTTTGGAAAATTGCTAACGTAAACCTAATTTCAGCCCATTCTGGATAAAACCCATGTTTCAGATTCTCTATATTCTCCTTCATTTGTCCAAAATGTCTAATGCAAAAACGTCACTTTTTATTCCAATGAATTTCTGAGTTGGAATATTTAATTATGAGATGAAGATCAATTTTGCAATCTAGAAAAAATCTTGGAGGCTAAAATCATGAGTGATGTTACAAAAAATCCATTTATAAACTGTCATTGATAAAATCATGCATAATAATCATCAATTTATTAAAAATAAAAAAGAAGAAATAGTATTTATCCATAAGAGCATAAATAATTATAAAATGGAATTATATGATACATTATGATAGATGGCATGATAAATAATGGTATAAATGGATGAAATAGGCGTTAGAAAGTGATACTAGTAATGACAAATTAGTGGCACAACAGATGGGCCGGGTCTGTAACCCTCCTCAACTGGGCCAACCTCTCATCGTTCAAAAGGATTCCACCCCAGAATTTCTGCATACTGAATCTCCCTTGAGCCATGGGTTGTGTATGGTTTAACATGTCGTTGTGCATACATGTCTAAATCTTCCCTGATCTAGATGACTACCCCACAACTACTAAAGATCATGGCTCTGATACCACTATAATATTCCTTACAGGAAAACACAGGGAATAATGGAGACCTAACTACAAATTGCAATCTCAAAAGCATGTAAGCACATGAATTAAACACTATAAATATGAACCAATATCTGAGTCATTTTATTAATATGAGTAGAATGGGTACAATAGATGGTAATAGTAGAACCTAGGCTTGCTAAAAATAAGCAAGAAAAAACTCAGGTGATAACAATGAGGCCCAAGTGTCGTAGAATCTCCTCCCTAATTTTCGCATTGACCTTTTAAAGTTATGTTGTTGCATCCTAATAGGAAATAGAAAATATGCACTTAGAAGTGCTCAAATAATTTTAATAAATTAGCTGTTGCACTTTCTCGACAATGCCAACAAAACCTAGAAAGGAATTGGCCCCAAACCAGCTCCCCAAGAAACCCACAAAGTGGTGCAAATTGTAATCTGACTAGTAAAACACACTACTGAAACAAAGTGGATTTCTGGCCTGAATATTATTGGAATCACGTTGAAAATGCAATGATAGATTCCTCTCACAATACCCACAAAAAATAGAAAATCTTTGGGTTGATTTCGAGTGGCAAGAGATCCCACCAAATATTGTGAGTCTCCCTCTGGCTAGTTACACGAATTGCTGAGAAATAATGCTCCAGAAAATCACAAATCCTCAGTTGTAATGCCACTAAAAGTCGACGCAAAAGCCCCTATAGAATCTACCTTCTCCTCCAACCAATTTTCTTTGGAAATTAGTTTCCCTCTTCCCCTACGCAAGCTTTGTCTAGTGAGCTCTCGGCACTACTAGAATGGAGAAATTTGGCCCACCAAATGGACAAGACTTTTTCCCTACAAAACACTACAAAAATTATGGTTTCAAGGTAGGAAATCTCTCTGCAAATATCCAGATATCCTGATTCAATCTAGCTAAATAAATTTGAGCTCCACAATATGTCTCTATGCCCAGGAAGTGTGTAAAACTGGGTGAACACCTGTAATAAATCTTTGTGTAAACCTTGAATTGGACTCCCCAAATTTCTTCACCAGGGAGACACTCGAAGTTCTCCAAAATGAGGGTAGGATTCCACTTGGAAGTCATGTTCTAAACAACACTTCTCTTCTTGTGCTAAACAACTCCAAGAGAATATGCAATGTGAAGTGTAATAGTGAAAAGATAATCCAAAAAATAAGTCCACTTTCCTTTTATAATTTCTTCTCATTTCTCTAGATTCATTTTTATTTTCATATTATTTTATTAGTGGGGGGCATTTTCCACTAAGTGACTTTTGCCAACATTTCATAAAATAATAACTTGCCACTATTCTCCAATAAAATAATACTAACCACCTTTATCCAATACTATTTTCCTCTTTTTAATTAGTATTACTAAAATTGGGAAAAATTCCTTAGTGACTCCCATGCTCACAAAATAGGGGATATTGCACAAAATTGTTTCCATAATTCATCCTTTGGCTTTGGTTTTCATGCTTCTAATGGTAGCCATTGTCACCATCACAGATTGGTATTGGTGTTTGTCCAATAATCAATATTCTTTGCTAGGCCCTAAGTAGTCATCTACATTCACAACATATTCAAGTACTATTAGGGTGAATGCATGAAGATGGGTAACACTTTTGGGCCAAATGTGGCAATGAAATTTCAAAATTTTACTCCTTTATTGAATTAAAGACCTCAAAGTTCATATAAGTATTGTGAAATTTGATTCGGATTAAAAATACAATTTGTGGAGAATTATAATATTTACCGAATGAAATTTTTTTCAAAAAAGTTTACTGTCGTATAGCATGTCAATTTTCCATTAAATGAAATGCTTTTCCTTGCAAATGTTCACACATCTCAGGAGGT
>APFE030776401.1:42639-85135 GCA_000404065.3 Pinus taeda
GAGTTCATGCCAAGCTTGGCCGTCCATGATGGTGTGCATGCACCTCATGGGGACATCTTGCTGAAGCAAACTCTTGTCTCCATTGCAACTGGGGCAATGGTTTGGTTCCTTTATCCAACTTGTCTCCTAACATGCGCACGGTCTTCTCGAGTGCGGTTGAATCAGAAACACACTGATGCATAGTGTCCATGTTGATCTTCAAGTGTGTTCTGGTGGTCATGCGCATTAGCTTTTCGAAGTACATGTTCATCCCCAGTTGGAATTGCTTCTTGTATTTTCCTTGGTGAGCGTGTTGAATGGGTTGGATTGCATGTGTTTACTCAATGACATGCATGCTAAAGAATCCCTTGCATGTGATAAAAAACACTGTTCACCATGTCTACTCTGTGTCAGCTGCTGGGATGGGTATTTAACTTGTACGAGTGCAGTTTCATCTTTTAGTGCATATTGTGCTCATTGTTATTCCTGATCTTGTTGCAGCTCATTCACCTATCTGTGCAGCTTCATGTTCTTCCTTGAGTTGCTACTTCAACACACGAAACTCCTTCATCATTCCATTCTTTGTCTTCATGTGACCGTCATGTCACGCTGTCACCTCATAGCCCGAGTCTCCAAAGTTTCTTTCATTATCAGTGGATCTGCTTGATCTTGCAACTTTGTTGCAGCTCTGTGTTGT
Source organism: Pinus taeda (assembly GCA_000404065.3). Taxonomy (NCBI): domain Eukaryota; kingdom Viridiplantae; phylum Streptophyta; class Pinopsida; order Pinales; family Pinaceae; genus Pinus; species Pinus taeda. The sequence continues at coordinate 43,316 of APFE030776401.1, forward strand.
CAAAAACCTTCCTCTTGCATTCGTTGCATTCATTGCATTTGTTTCATTTGGTATGATGCCTTCAGCTATTGTTCATGATTCTTCTTACTATGATGTTGTTTCTTGATGTCCTTGTCTACAAAAAACTTGATGCCTTCGTGGGTAGGAAATTCCATGAACACTTGATCGACTGCATCCCCAATTGTGCTCTGAATGGTGTCTTTCTCTCTGCTCTCATAGAAACCATTGTACATGTACTGTTGAGAGGCAGATGGACACCTGGGATACCTGAAGACATGGAAACACTCACGACAAGCAATATGTCAGTCAAAAACCAAAATGAACATGAGAAATAACTTGCAACATACTTGGGTGCATGATCATGAAGGTTGTGTGATTTCAGTTGGGAGGTCGAGAGATCGACTACCAAGACTGCACAAGGCACAGTCTGGGCTGCTTGGAGACTAAATGATTGTTAGAGTTGTGCAATGCATAGTCCAGTTTGGCTGATGATTGTTGGGATTGCGTAATGCGCAATTCCAGGTGGGAATGATTGTTGGCCTAGGGACAGATTTGCACAATTTCTTGGGCCAAGCAACCATTGTCCTCAAGAAATGCTCAAAACAGTCTTCAAGGCGTGTGTTTAGTAGGAATGTCCAAATCTGGAGAGGAAGTTGAGCCTTCCTTTCCTAGATTGCGCAATGCAACCTTGGTGAAGGCAACACCCGAGCCAATGTTGGCCTAACTCGCCGATGGGTAACTAAAAGCAAGTAAGTCAGTAAATGCATGGAAACACAAAGTGATAGAAGAAGTGATTAGTAGTGCATGAAAAACATGAATGAAATATTTAATAAATAGATCAACATGCATGTGCATGAGGCAGTTCATTGGTTGGGCGAACGTCCATACAAAACAGTTGCATGTATGTGACATCAATGAGATGGCAATGAAAATTGAAACAAAGCTAGGAAAATCTAATATACATGTTATGAACTAGCTCAAGAAAAGATAGAAAAGATAGATCAACGCCTTAGAATTCAGCCTCTTCGAGGGGGAAACCTCCTTTACATTACATAAATGAACAATTCTTGGATGATACAAATGACAAAACCTCCTTTCTATAATTGTGCAATTCTGGAGCCCAGCTGGGTTTGAACAAGTTCTGGAGGGAAGGTTGGTTCCCCTCTAAAATTGCACAATTCCCAGAGGGAGCTGCTCAACGAGAAACTAACACTAAGTCCAGAAATCATCCTGTGAAGGGGGTGGAACAAGCGTACATGCATAGGCTGAAAAGCCTCTATGAAACAACTGAAGCTGATGTGATTGACAATGCTAGACATGTTGCTGAGGATGGTCAGTAGGGAGGCTCCAAAACGAAGCTAAGGCAAAAAATTTGGAGGGTGGTTGTAGCTGCTACAACACCTTCATAGATGACTACATAAGGAAGACATGGGTCTATCTCCTAAAATAGGAAAGTGAAGTGTTTGAGCACTTTTTCCAATACAAGGCTCTTGTTGAGAAGAAAAGCGGACACTACATCAAATTCTTGAGGACTGACAGAGGTGGCGAATACATCTCAAAGGACTTCCTTCAGTTTTGGATGAATTCACAAGAAATTTACAACAAGGTATACACCTTAGAAAAATGGTGTCGCAGAAAGGAAGAGTAGGACCATTATGGAAATGGTAAGGAGTATGTTGAAGGAAAAGCATTTGCCAAATGATTATCGGGGTGAAACTGTCGCTTGTGTTGTGTATATCATGAATATTGTTCAACCAAAAGCATCCAAAATGTAGTTCTTGAAGATGCATGGACTGGAAGAAAGCATAGTTCCAATCACATGAGAGTCTTTGGATGTGTAGCATATGCACATGTCCCAGATGAGTTGAGGAAGAAGTTGGACAAAAAGGGGGGGAAATGCATATTTGTTGGATATAGTGATGAATCCAGGGCGTACAAGCTCTACAATCCATGAACGAAGACGGTCATAATCAACAGAGATGTGCAATTCATAGAATAAGAAGCATGAGATGGAAGTTTAGAGAAGAAATTCAATGTCAAAGCATATATACCATATGAGAACAAATATCAATTGACAACAATAAGTAATTCCTCAACAGTGACTCCCTCTACTCTTATTCAAGCAAAACAAACTAGGAAGCAAGTAACACCATTAACAAATAATAGGACAGTGTCACGTAGTCGAGAAAATTCTTCTCCAAGCACGCCACAAAGTGCAACACCAAGTGACATGTCAAGCCCATCTTCAGCAAGCACAAGAAGATCAAAATTTAGAAATTTAGATGAGATTTATGAGCAAGATGAAGTTGACAATAGTCTAAATTCCTTATTTGCATTATTTTGTGATGTATATGACCTAATACATTTTAAGGATGCACTCAAAGAAGAAAAATGGGTTGCGGCAATGGAGGAAGAAATAGAAGTGATAGAAAAGAATGACACGTAGGAGTTAGTGAACCCTTTGAAAGGAAAATAAGTCATTGGAGTGAAGTGGGTCTATAAGACAAAGAGAAACGTTGAGGGGAAGATTGAAAGGCATAAAGAAAGGCTAGTTTTCAAGAGATACAAGTAGCAACATGGAAGAGATTACGCGAATGCATTTGTGCCAATTGCGAGGATGGAGACAATGTGTACAATCGTGGCAATTTCCGTGCAACATAAATAGAAAGTGTATCAAATGGATGTAAAATCAATGTTCTTGAATGGAGTGCTAAAAGAGGAATTTTATGTTGTGCAACCACCTGGTTATGAGGTTGAAGGCAAAGAAGACAAGGTGTATAGATTGAGGAAAGCTCTTTATGGGCTTAATCAAGCACCACGTGCATGGTATAGCAGGATAGATGCTTACTTGTTGGACAATGGTTTCGAAAAATGTGACGATGAGCCTACTCTCTACATATAAGAGAGTGATGGTAAGATTCTTATTGTTGTCTTATATGTAGATGATTTGATTTTTACGGGCAGTGATTATTTTATCATCATTGATTTCAAGGAAGTCATGAAGAGTGAAATTGAAATGAATGAATTGGGGTTGTTAAGATATGTTTTCGGCATAGAAGTGAAGCAAACAAAAAATGGTATTTTTATTTCCCAAGAAAAGTATGTATTAGAAATTTTAGATAGGTTTAATATGTAGAACAACAAGCCCGCACCAACTCCAACTGTCATGGGGTTGAAGTTGAGCAAAGAAGATTGCAGCAGCAATGTCAATCTGACATTATACAAAAGTATGATAGGTAGCTTGATGTATTTGACCATCACTAAGACGGATATAATGTAGGGAATGAGTTTGGTGTCAAGGTTCATGGAGACACCCAAGGAAACACATTGGTAAGCAGTGAAAATTATTTTAAGGTATTTCAATGGGACAAAACAGTATGGTATTGTGTATGCCGCAACAAATAATTTTAGGCTAGTTGGTTACATCGATAATGATTGGGCAAGAAGTGTGGATGACGAAAAGAGCACATCAAGATATGTTTTTCATTTGAGTTGCGGAGCCATTTCATGGACCTACAAGAAGTAGCCAATAGTGTCAGTGTCAATAGCAGAAGCTAAATATGTCGCCAGAACAAAAACAACATGTCAAGAAGTTTTGATGAGAAGGATGTTGAGGGATCCTCGCCACGACCAAGGGGCAATGACAACTATTTTCTACGACAACACTTTCGCAATTGTATTGTCAAAGAATTCTATATATCACAAGAGGACCAAACACGTTGATGCTAGATATCATTTTATTATAGAGTTAATTAACAATGGTGAAATTGTGTTGCGGAACTATAGGTCACAAGAAAAATTTGTTGATATTTTCACAAAGCCATTGGCATGTGAAAGTTTTATTTATCTTAGAGATTGTTTGGAAATTTTCAATGGTGGCAGTTGTGATTAAGGGGGAGTGTTGGAAAATTAATCCCAACCACCGTGTTAAACACACTGACAACAACCATACTTGTCAAATGAATTTTGCAGGTTGTGGATCTGTTGCAGGTCGAAGGATAGAAGGTCTGAGAAAGAGTGCAAGTTCTCCATTTCACAACACATAATACCATTCCACAACACACATCAAGCATTTAAGAATGAATGTGAATTTAATGTAAGGTTGTTAGTTAATTATGTCAAATATTTACTCCGCCAGTGAAATATGTACTCGGAAACATAGATATGAACATTTGCCCATCCTTTGTCTTAATGATTTTCTCTGTCATGTATTAATGTCAAAATATGTATGTTTGGATAAATAAGAATGTAAAATTCATTTTCATGGTTGATCAGGAGAGAGGGTGTAAGTATCTGAGGTAGTTAAGAGAAAATTGTGGAGAGAATATTGATGGGCGTGTGAAAACAAGCCTTTAAGGTGTTTTACATAGAGTTACTCCGCAACCACATAAATCCCAATAAGATCCTTCTGTTTTACATGGAGCACTAACCTCCAATTTATCATGCGAATGTATTTTCCTGTGTTATGTTTTGATGCGGTCACAGTAAGATCCTTCTACTTTACTTAGAGCGGTAACCTCCAATTTATCATGTGAATGTATTTTCCTATGTTATGTTGTGATGTGGTCTTAAAATTTATCATGTGAATATATTTTCCTATGTTATGTTGCGATGTGGTCTTAAACTTTCACGACTAGCTTTACCGCAACTATTTTGTTTTTACTCTATTTTGCTAGAGATATTTGAGCCTCTATCGAGTTGTGATTTGCTTGTCACAGTTGTTTTCTTGAGTCAAAATCCGCTCCTCTTCCCTTCAAAAACTTGCATGCTTACTCTTGACACATTAATTATTGATATTACAAGAAACATTTTAAGGAAATTGTATATAGACTCTTGACATAATTATGCCAAAGGCATTGTCTCTATGGGATTTTGATTTGCAAAGACTATTCATTCCAGAGAATCAGAGCACATACATGTTTTCCTGCTTACACCTATCACAGTTTGACACTTGGAATCTCTGTGGAACTCCATTTGTGCTTCAACACGACTTCGCCATTGCTGTCCAAAATTTGTATTAGGAGCCTAATAAAGAGATATAGAAATGTTAGCAAAGGGATGTATGACACACAAAGATTGTGCCCACCATGGCTCCTGGTGGGTGGAGTTTCCCTTCAGAGTATATTTGCAGGTTCTGCTGGTGTTTCTCTTAATTCCATTGTTCATGATCCTTGTCATATTCTTGGTGATGCATATGAAAAAGCCACGGTTCTACCTCCATGACGCTATGATTAGCCATCTGAATGTGAGAAATGGATTTCTAACTTCAGAATTTAGGTTCAAAATGTGAGCACTAGTCTTTTGTTCACATTCTAAACCTAAAACTGAGGAAACCTCTCTCCACAGAATGAAATCATCTCTTCCTCTGTTACCGTTATGCTCGAAATATTAGGATTTCTTGCCCCTCCTCTCATACTCACAAAGGCATATGGGGTCTCTCCCCATAAAGAATCAGACTTTTCCACAAAAACTTCCTTGAAAACCATGGAATGGGAATACAACACTAAATCCACCTCCGCACTGTGATGTTCTCCTCGTTGAGACTATAACATCTTTGGAACGATCCTTTATTTCAAGGTAACCATCCAGGTGGATCACTGCCACATCCCCTGTGTGGAACTACCCACCTTCCATGGCTTTTGTAGTGCTCATCTCGTTGTTGATATATCCCTTAATGGCACTTGGACCTCTCATCATAAACTTCCCCATTTTCACTCCATCTCTAGCCATGCTACCCATGCTAAATGGATCATTTACGTCCAATTTCGTCAAGCCAAACCCCCTAACGCCCTGTCTGGCTTTGAGTTTAGCCCTCTCCTCCACCGGAATTTTGTCCCGCCCACTTTTCCAAGAGTAAGTAACCATCGGTCTTGTAGTCTCTGTGAGGCCATAGCCATGAGTGACAAAGAATCCCAACTCTTCAATTTTATGCAACACAACAGCAGGCGGAGGAGCACCCACGATTAAGATCTCCACCCTGTGGGGCAAGGGCTTTCTATCAGATGGATCTATGTTTTCCATCATGTTAACCACCACATGCATGCCACAGAGATGAGTAACCTGGTGGTAGTTGAGCGATTTATAGATGATGTGGTCGTTGATTTTCATTAAGTAGATATTTGTGCCACTAAGGTTAGCTATTCCCCATGTGAAACACCATCCATTGGTGTGAAGCATGGGCAAAGTCCATAGATAAATAGGCGGCGATCTCAAACCCCACATTAAAATATTATCCATAGCCAGTATGTGGATGCCCCTAAGGTTTTTAACTACTCCCTTGGGTGTAGAGGTTGTGCTCGATGTGTAATTCAAAGCCATACTCTAATATTCAACCACGAGCCACATTCATTATCACTGTGGTGTCGCACAACCTTAGTGCTCACATTCCTTCAGTTCACATTTTGAACCTCCATCCTTTAGTTTACCGTGGTGTCGCACAACCCGAATGACAATATTGGTGTCATCTAAAATAGCTTGAGCATCTATGCCTCGTATATGGGTGAGCAGATCATGAGCCCATTCCCCCGTTGCCTTATTCTACTAGGACGTCAATGATATTGACATCTTGACTCCCATTTTATACAAGAATTTCATTCCCTTCGCTCCCCTTGTTTCTAAGCATTTGAATTACAAGATGCAGAATGTGTTGTAGATTTTAAATCTAAGATTGAATTCCTTGAGTCAACTATTGTGGAGGAGTTTAATAAGTAAGAATGGTGAACCCATAGAAGCTAACACAAGTTCCTCGACTACATGGAAGAAACCTTGGTGTAGCTCATGGCCCTTGACACAACCTTTCTTCTATAATGTTTGTAGTTTTATGTCAAACAAGCTGACAAAAACCTAGACACAAATTCCAGTAGCCTAGAGGAGTCCTAGATCTAGGTGGTACCAGCGTTGCCCACAATTCCCATGTGAGAGATACGATGATGCTTGAAAATAAATTGCCACTCTTTCTATTGAAAAAGCTTTTGGAATTGTAGTTGTGTTCTGAAACGAAGGAAAAGGAGAGACTTTGCAACCTGTTGGGCCTTGTTTGCTAACTAATAATGTTGTCCAAGTCATGATTTACCAGAAAATTGGTGGCAATTTACAAAAAAATGTTCAAGAATTATACGTGTCATAAGGTTTATTTCGGAAAAATAGCGAGATTACCATCTTCAATTTTACTTTCAATGAATCCAACCTGCAGTGGGCTCGTAAGCCAATTAAACAATTTAGAAATATAGAATGTGGTGCTTTCTCTGTTCACTTGGTGGGTACCTCCATTTGAAAATGGAATATGTTTCATTCTTTCTTAATGATTTCTGAATATGCCCTTGCTTCCACATAATGAAAATGTCAAAGCATGCAAGATACTCCTTAAAAATTTGATATGATGGACAAGGTACCCCTAAGGAATATGATAAGATGGACAGATCAAGGTGATGTTGGGGCTTCAACATGCAGTGTACATAGATATGAATAAAAAATGATGAGTGAGTCACCTTCACAGCTCAATAATTGTCGTAAATTATGTGATATATATTGGACATGGCGAGTCACCCATGTTATCCACTTAATATTTTCACATGATATGTGGTTTTAAATAATTTAACTTAAACATGACCTCAATTTATTATAATTTTATTAATTGTTAGAATATAATTCTGCTTGATTGTTAGAATTTTAACAATCCTTTAAGTGATAATGGATAAGGTTCTTCCTTAGGTATACTTCAATTTTTTTTAAAAGAGAAGAGAAGGAACTAAGTTTATTAACGGAAGACTGGGAAACATGCAGGACTAGGGTTTGAAGCAAGGTATCAGTGTTGGGCACCATGGAGGGGCGAGAGGGGGGGAGTTCCACTCCCTCTTACGGTCATGCAGTCTCAACCCGCTTCAAGAAGCCAATGGAAGTAGAAATCGAGAGTATAGATAGAGAAAAACAAGGAAACAATAGATCACAGGGGCAGGTAGAAAAGAAAGGGGAGGACAGAAGAGAGAAGAGCATAGGAGGAGGCAATCAAAATATTGTCAAAAGGAATCTGACAGGACCATGTAAACCTAGGTTAGTCATCACACCCTGAGTGGTGTTAAGTGATCCAACGCTATAGGCACATAGGGATCACATGGCAGATTATGTCATAATATGTAAATTTATGGGGTTATGGCCAATGGAGAAGGCCTTGCATGCATGGATAAAGAATCATTGGAAACCGAAGGGAGAAATAACTCTACACCTTAGATCCAAGGGTTTCTTCACTGTAGTTTTCACAAACTTAGAAGATAAAGACAGAGTGTTCGAAGGAGGACCTTACTTCTATGTTGCTGCAGGCCTCTATGCCTTTGGTGATGAATTTTGTCCCAGAGTGAGAGACATTCACATCAGTGCCGGTATGGATAAGACTCTACTCCCTACCTTTATATTATTGGCTAACTGAATCCTTAAAAGCCATAGGCAATAAACTAGGGCATTTCTTAAAAATATCAGATACCACATTGCGTGGAAAATACACCTCCTTTGGACAAATATGCATATAAATGGACCTTTTTGGAGTTCTTCCGGATGAAATCATTCTAGAAGTTTATGATGAAGAATGGGTGCAGGTGGTGGATTATGAGCTTGTCCCTTTCAGATGTTGCAAATGCCATGAACACGGGCACCTCTTGAGAGACTGCCCTTGAAACAAAATGGAGAGCAGTATTAAAGCCACGTCAGGGAAAGATACTGAGGGTTTTACCAAAGTGGGAGGCAGAGGGAAAGGAAGGAGAAAGAACCAAAAGAAAAGCAACGAGGAAAAGTAACCTAGTCAAAATAGATTCAAGATATTAGAAGAGGAAGAGTGGAACAAGGGAGTGAACCAGATACTAGAGGATAGTCCTACAAAGAAGGAAAAGGATGACATAATGGAGGTTAGACCGGAAAATAGCCAACAAAAGGAGGATCTGCCAATCACTATGGAACTTGATAGGGACCATGAGATGACCCCAAGCGAAGTGGGAACAGACGATCATGAGCTGCAGGAAATTCTTGAAAGGGAGCATCTTGATCTAGAAAAGTTCTTGGAGAAAGGAACTGCCAAAGGGGTGGATTTCCTACCTCAAGAGGAGTTTAACAGAGTACAACAACTCTTCCTCTAGAGATCTCAGGCTAAGGTTTCTAGGGTCAAAAGAAGCCATGACAATTAGGACAACATAGGGGTAAAAATGATGGAGGCAATAGGCGAACAAGATCCCAAGAACCTAGGTAGAAAAAGAGGAATAAAATGAAAAAATGATTTGCTGATAGAGTGTGGAAAACTCATGGTCAACTCAGGTAAGATGATAGACCTTTCTAGTTACTCATTTACATATCTTTCTTAATGAAGCTTACAAAATGGAATATTAGGGGTCTAGGAAGTAAAAGGAAACAAAGAAATCTCAGAAATAGAATGAAAGAAGAAAAACCAGATATGATGTTTATCCAGGAAAAAAAATGTTCAATAGATAAAATAAGAGAGATGCAGAGCAAATGGCTTATTAAGTATGAATATCTAGAAGTGAAAGAAGATAACACAATAGTAGGAATTCTCATAATTTAGAACCCCAAAAAACTTGGAATCCTAGATGCTGAAGCATCCAAGAACTACCTATCAGTGGTTACCCAACCTTTGGGTGATAAAGAAGTTTATTTGATCGCAAATGTTTATGGTCCACAAAAACTTGAAGACAAAGTCAGGATTTTGACCTCACTAGAGGAGCTAAGAGAAAGATATCTGGTTATTCCCTAGATTCTGGGATGGGACTTTAATATGATCAGATCTCTATCAGAAAAAAAAGGTGGGATCAGATCACTAGGCAGAGATTACATAGCATTTCAGGACTTCAAAAACAACATGAGGCTAGTGGATACAAAGACTAGAAATGGAACCTTCACTTGGAATAATAAGAGGGAAGAGGCTCCTCAAGTTGCCTCTAAATGAGATAGATTCATTATCTCTGAGGACCTCATCCTCATAGGCCTTGACATGTTGGCTATAATCCTCCCTTTTGGAGGCTCAGATCATTGGCCTAGTCAACTAGAAGCTTCCTTTATAGGCACTCCGAGAAACAGACTGTTCATGTTTGAAAACATTTGGCTTACTCATCCTGACTTCATCAGCAATATTGAAAAATGGTGGATAGAAGATATGCACGTTCAGGGGACTAAAATGTTCCTTCTTTATCAGAGATTGAAACACATTAAACTCAGGCTGAAATATTGGGATAAGAATGATTTTGGCAATATCTTCGAAGCTAAAAATGTAGTTAAATGGAAACTACTGGGAATTAACCAGGTCCACATCTGAGATGGATTCACCAAGGAAAGTAAACTACAAGCTCACTCTCTTCAACAGGAATGGGAAGGCTTATGCAAGCAAGAGGAGATCTTCTGGAGACAGAGATCGAGGGTATAATGGATAAAAGAAGGAGAAAGAAATACAAGGCTTTTTCATAAGTCTACCATGGATCATCGGTCTCATAACAGGATTTCAAAACTCAAAGATACTCAAGAAAATCATCTTAACACCCACAAAGAAATAGAATCTGCTCTGGTTCAACATTTCCAAAGAATAGTAGAGGAGCCTCTCATAGACAGATCACAATTCATTAATGACTTCACAAAGCACATTCCTAAGCTTGTGACAAGAGAAGACATTTAAAATCTTAACAAACCAGTGACAGAAGAGGAGGTCAGCGAAGTCATCAAAGAGATGAAAAATGGGAAAGCTCCAGGTCCGAATGGTTTCAATATTGACTTCTTCAAAGCATGTTGGGGAATAGTCAAGCAAGATATCCTCGATGTGGTGTAAGACTCAATGAAAAACAAAACTGTTTTGAAGGCTCTCAATACCAATTTCATATATCTGATTCTAAAGCAGGAAAATGCTATGACACCAGATAGATTTAGACCCAAAGAATTATGCAATGTCGTTTACAAAATTATTTCCAAACTAATTGCAAATAGGCTCAAGTCCCTTCTTCCAACTCTTGTGTCTTAGGAGCAAACTAGATATGTGGAAGGAAGACGAATTCTAAATAACATCATTCAAGCTCACGAGATGGTTCACTCACTCAAGAGAAATAAGGAGGTAGGTATGATCATACAAATTGGCCTAAAGAAGGCTTATGATAAGCTAATCTTGGCATACATCAGGGAAGTACTAATAGCATATGGTTTTGACCATAACTGGATAAAATGGGTAGTGGCCCTTGTTACCACCTCAAGTGTTTCAATCCCCTAAATGACTCACCATCCAAAACCTTTAAGCCTTTGAGAGGACTCAGACAAGGAGATCTACTCTCACCCTTCCTCTTTATTCTCATGATGGAAGGTTTAGGCAAGGCGATCAATTCTTCCAAAGAAGAAGGAAAAATCCAGGGTCTTAAACTCACCTTGAATGGGGATGCCTTGACTCATCAACAATTTGTGGATGACAACCATGCTATAGGGTACACCCATGGTCAAGGAAGCTCTTGCCTTCAAGCAAATCTTGAACGACTATGTTATGGATACGGGTACAAAGGTAAGCCTTTCTAAATCAAAGATTTTCCTTTTTAATACTAACATTGCTATTTAGAGAAGCCTCATAGAATTCTATGTTTTCAAAGAGATCAGATACCCTCCAAATATTTGGGAATACCTCTAACAGATAAACCTCTAAGCAAGGTAGTTTTGGAGCCTATGATTAATAAACTCCAGGACAAAATCCGGAAATGGACAAATAGGTCTTTGAATCTAGCAAGATGGCTAGTGCTTACAAAAGCTATCCTACAAACTATCCCCATCTTCATGTTTTCAGCCCTTCCAACTCCTAAAGGAGTTGTGCAACACATCAAGAATATCCAAAGATATTTTCTTCTGGGAAAAAGGGAAGAGAAAAATAAATGGGCTTTGGTTGCTTGGGAAAAGATCTGTAAACCTAAGACACATGGAGGTTTGGGACTTGATGACCCTAAAACCATAAGAAATGTTTTAAGGGCAAAACTATGGTGGAGATGGCTAAAAGAATCAGTTACCCCTTGGGCCAAGGTATGGAAATAGAAATATGCAAATAATTGGCAAACAAGGGAGCACATTCAAATGTCTAGGCTCATCAAAGGCTCCCACATTTGGAACAAAGCTTGGGAGAATAGAGCCATTGTTTAAAGACACAGGTTCTGGGAAATTAGAGATGGAAACATCGCTCAGTTTTGGGAGGACAATTGGCAACAGGAACCTAACTTGTTAAAAGAATAATTTGCCAATATCAAGAATTGATACTGACAACAAAGTTTTACTCAAGGTAAAGGACTTCTGAAGGAAAATGGAGAATATGAAAGAACTTGGTGTACAGTGATGACTCCCCTTTGAAGCCCCAGGCAGTAGCTCTAGCATTTATCTTGGAACAGAGAAAGATTCTGACATCAACATCCTCAGACCGACTAAGATGGGGATAAAACAATGAAGGTAACTTTAACCTCAAAGAAGCCAAAAGAACAGCCCTAGGGCTTGACTTTTCAAACCCTGATAAGGTATGGAAGGACCTATGGCAGAACCAAAACTGGATGAATTATTCATGTGGTTAGTTCAACATAAAAAAATTCTGACTTGGTAAAACTTTCAGAAAATAGGTGTAGGTGATCCATATATATGTTGGCTTTGTGAATTACAAGAAGAAACAATGGAACACCTACTCAACCTCTGCCCATTCACCTCCACCTTGTGGAATTAGGTGTCTTCAATCTTCAAACAAACAGGTAGGGATATTTGCAGCATCACCATCACTTTGAAGAATTGGATGAGAAATTTCTCTAAAAATGAAATAATCAACAAAGCTTGGGCTACAGTTCTAGGCTTTCTAATATTGAATGTCTAGAAGGAATGCAACAACAGGATCTTCAATAACAGAATGGGTTCATCCCAGAGCATCATGGCTCAGATCATAAGACAGCTCAAAGACAATGTAGGATCCTATCTAAAGAAACCCCCTGAGAACCAACCTCAACACCAAGATGAGCATATTCTTCTTCATTTGGGCCTATAGGCGCTTTTCCCCAAGGCACAAACAAGACTATAAGTTATATAACAGCTGAAAAGGACTTCTTGCAACCTCCCCCTCTTGGTTTCATGAGATGCAATATAGATGGTGCCTCTAAAGGCAACCCTGGTATGGATGGATATGGCGAAGTAATAAGAGATGAAAAGGGTTTCATAAAAGCCATCTTTCATGGTCATTTGGGGAGGGCCACTAATAATATGGCAGAGCTCATGGCCCTTGAGAAATGCCTAGAAATCTTGATGGAATCAAATTTACATAATACCATCATAGAAGTTGATTCTGAATTGATAATTAATTCGGTCAAGAAAATATGCAATGGCTCTGCACTAGAGAAAGTGTCAAAACACTGGAGGTTACTTCAGGTCTATCAATGTATTCAATCCCACCTGCGAACGATCAGAACCCTTAGTTTTGTTCATGTGCATCGAACAACCAACAGGTTAGTAGATATTTTAGCAAATGAAGGAGTACTCTTCTCCAAGAGCAATAAAAGATATGACTGAATGGGGACTCCCCAAGGATGATTGCAGGAAGATTGTCATAGATAGGTGACATTAGACATGGAGTACTTTCAAAGCATGATAAATAAGTAGAGTGAAGACTGATAAGAACAGAGGACTTTCGGTCTACACAGGGAAGTAACATATGGTTAAGTGCAAGCATGATGATAGACACCCTGGGAATCTTCATAATCTTAGGGTTTTCAAGCAGGATCTCTATAATTCAGGTGAGAATCTTCATAATATTAGGGTTTTCAAGCGGGATCTCTATAATCCTAGGGTTTTCGGGTGGGAAACTACATACAAGTTAAGTCTAGATTTGGACCCAAATTACATTGAATGTGGCCTATTAATTCTTTAGGCATTGGCTCAGTTAATTTGTGGGCATGTTGACGGGATCGAAGTCATCCCATGGATTTCTTGCGTTAACTTGCAAGACAGTTAACTTTCCAATCAGACCCAAAATTCATTTAGGTGGTGACATTTTTTTGCTTCGGGTCCATCTGGGTAGTTAGGGTTTGGGATTTTGCAAATTCCTTTTGGGATCTCTTGCATCTGGTGGATTTTGGGCGGATAAACTGCTCGTGGTTTATCTCTCCATCCGGACCTGAAATGGATTATAAAGTTGGCACATTTTTCTTTTCGGGTTCATTTGAATGGATAAAGATTTAGCTTGTTGGCAACCCGATATTGCCTCTTGGCCATTGGATCTTTAATGGTTGATCGCACGGTCTTCAGGATTTCATTTTCTTTAGAGGTTTAGAGTGGTTACTTGGCATTGTTTTGTGGGCCTTCGGCACAGTGGGCCCCATCATCAAAGGTTTTGTGTGGCTCGATAGTGTGGATAGACAGTTTCTATTTAATCACTTGCCCTACTTGGCACCTTAAGGTCGACTTGTCCCTTTGTTTCTCTACTTGCTTGGATAAGGGTAGTGTGGCCCATAGCTCCTTTGTAGCTTTTGCTACCTTTTGTATATTATGTACATTTTTATAGATTAATAGAAGGACCTACTCTCACTTGATCAAAAAAAAAAATTATGCTTGATTGTTAGAATTTTAACAATCCTTTAAGTGATAATGGAGAAGGTTCTTCCTTAGGTATACTTGGATTTTTTTAAAAAAAGAAGAGCTACTTTTTCTTAACTTTTATCATATTCTTCCATGGTTCATAATGTGAAGAATCATCATATACAATATCTTTACCCTTTGATCATATTTTCACCTTTAGCTACATTGGTAGCTTTTACTATATTTGTAATATAGATGTAGCATAAAATAAATATTAATGGATATTTAATATAAAAAAATATTTGAATAAGTTTCCAATGTAATTAATGATAAATTTATTTTTAAAAAATTATAATAATATGAGAGAAAATTTTAAGGATGGAAATTTATCTTAAAGTTTATATATTTTGGCACTAGTCTTTAGTATGCAAACTATAAAATGTTTATTTATATATTTGTAAAATACTCAAAATTTCTAATGTTATTATATATAGTCTCTACAAAATTTTCGTAATTTTTAAGCTACAATAATTTTATACTATAAAATTCGGGTGGATAGTTTTTAGAAAAAAGGGAACTAATTAATGACCATGATGGCTTTCATTAAACAAAAAAGTCCCTATGGGGGTTCACATACCCACATTCTTCATCCACATGATGTACGAGGCTTCAAACCTTTATGGTTTTTGTAATTGTGCCTCACTTTCAATAACTCAACACACCTCATGTGGCCAAAAATATAATTTGCTATTAAAATAATAGGTTGAATACATTTTGAAGAGTTGCACTTTTTCCTTTTTCATTGTGATTGTTTTAGGACATTTATGGTAGTCTGTCTTTCTTCTCAAATTTGATTGTGTACTACACTCTTTAGAATATGTATAGAACCTCAAATTTAGATTGTATTTCACTGTCCATATATTTCAATTCATTATTACCTTCCACATTCCCATCATGCTTCCTTTGCACCTCTTGATGCAATTTCTAGTGTTCTCCTTATTGTAAGAAAACAGTTCAAACAACTTCCATGCATCGTGGTTCCTTTGCACCTCTCGGTGAAATTGCTAGTGTTGTCCTTATTGTAAGAAAATAGTCCAAACAACTTGCATATAGGCTCTTCACTTCTCTTGACACAATTGAATTATGTGAAATTTATTATTATTGTTATTATATTATTAAATCAATAAGTAAAATTAAATAAATTAGGGTAAACTTTCTAAAATTTTCTATAATAACTTGCTTTTTAATATATAATTAAAATTTAAACATGAAATATGAAAATGAGTTATAAAAAATTAAAAAAAATTTTGTGTTCTTTTTTATATTTCTTTCTATTTTTATTTTTATTTTCACTTTCATTTAAACACATGTTATATTTTTCTAAATAATAACTACCATTTATCAAATTTCTAAGAATAATAATAATTAAAAATATAGTAAGAATATTATTTATTTGACTAGGGTCATAAGGTCAAAATTAGCTGTTATCAATCTAGCCGTTGGTGTCTCTGCCCAGACTATTTAACAAGCTAAGCTGGATCGGTTCTTCACTTGTCCTGACAATGAACCACACTGGTTGGTTCGGAATGCGTCGAAAAATTATTATTTATGTGATTTCGCCGAAAATTTTATAAACAATATTTCTCCTTCTTATTGTCAATCCCACCTTTATATAAAAATCATGAGTGTGGGAGAATATATCATTGTTTTATTTAATATCTCCCACCACCATTGCTTTCATTTTTGTTGGAAGGACCACTTGAAGGCAATTTCTTACAAAAACTTGATACATGTGCTTTTTTCTAGCATCTCTACCCAATTTCCAATTCCATAGGGATATTATGCCATTCCCTAATATTTCACAACAATGTCACTCTCATATATGTTTTTCCTAATATAACCCCCAACTCAAAGTGTTATCCTCATATAAAGATAATGGAGGTGGGAGAAAATATTAGTCATACGTTTTCTTTAATATCTCCTCCCACCCCTACCTCCATGTTTGTTGTAAGGAACACTCCAATGTACTTGCTAATAAAATAAATGAAACAAACTATGTATATTTTGTGATTTTGATGGTGATGATGATTGATACTCGTTGAGATCATAATTGGTCTATTGAATCTTAAGAAAGGTTAGACATTACTTAGATATTTAAAATTTTGTTTATGTGCCCCAAAAAATTAAGTGAAGTGTTCGAAGACCACCATAAATTTTATGGCTAAGGAGGTTAGGAAGGTCAATATTGTGATAGATATTTTTAAATTGTGATGCAATTTCGGTAAATCCAAGGCACTTTAAGAGACATTGATTTTCATATTCAATCTTCTTTCTGTCACAATAATGAAAAACATTTGCTTCCCATGGTTTTTGTGGGATTGTCCAATGCCTACTTTCATTACGTGTCCAATGGGTGTTGGTTCATATTTCAGCTATGTTGATATTCTGCTTTGCACTACTTTGAACCAAGAGATACTTTTGATCTTGTAAATTAGGGTTAATCACTTCGTTGTAGTATCTTAGGTTCGCTTTATCTTCTAATTATTTATCACACCATAGATACTCTTTAAATTTATATGTAATAATATTTTTAATATTATTTGTATTCTACAAAATAACATTTTCCTATATTCTGCAATAACTTAGCCATGACTCGACATCTTGATGTTGTCCTTGTTTGAGTTGACAAGGGTTTTGGCTAGAGTTTGAAGCAATTTTTGGGAGGCTAATATTGACCATATTTTTATCTTCTTCTTACACATTAGGTACCTACTCATGGTGATATACTTAGTGGGGGGAATTGTCTTCATGAGGAGGATATGATAGGGTATATTTCCCTTAATTTTGACATTATTTAAGCTATAAAACTATTTTGGTTCTATGTTCCTCCAGGATTATATAGAAATACTACATCCCCAAATTTCACATCCACATAAAATAACATATGTGACAAGGGTATTATGAAGGCTTTTTTCCTTTTATCCCATTACTGAAGATCGGATAATTTACACATGTTTTCAAAGTTGATAATAAACTTCTTATTCCACATTTATCCTTTTCTCAACACTATAGCGCCAACTGAGATTGTGGTGAATATTGATTCCAATATATTTATACAAAGGCACTTCCTCCGATATATTGTTGTCATATACAAAATTTTCATGGGTAGTATTTTTTTTATTTGATAATCATAACCTTTTTTGTTGTTACTATTCATAGTAATACCCATGCTAGAGCCAAAGTCTGTAAGAATTTTTAGATACTTACCCAGGTTTTAGGGATTCCTTACCATAAGAACAATATTATTAGTGTAAAGTAGAAGGATGATGACTATACTAATAAGCATAGAGATAGTAAAACCAACATTTTCCTTGAACAAATATTATAACATATCAATGTATATGTGAAAGGGGGTAAGGGACAATGATTTTTGTTTTTTGAATCATATATTATAGTTTATTTCTTCCATCTAACTGTAGATGTTCCTAGACTTGGAAATAACAATCTCTTCTAAACTTATTGTAATAGCTCTCAACTTGAATGAACTTTTAGCTCTCCTAACATGTTCCATAATTCATTCCTTAGTAGAGTGTCAAAAGCTATTCTAAAATTATTGAAATAACAAACGATATCAGTTTTATTATCATGGAACTCCTCCACAACATGTGTAACAAGATGACCCATAATAGAATAATAAGCTCTAAATGTAGATTGGCCTTTAGCTATTTTTTCATGGCTTTCAAGCCATATGGAAATCTTCTTTTCCAAAATACTTTTATACAAATTGACTAAGATGGGGTTAATCATGATGATAATATGATTAGCGAGATTGCTTTTATCCTAATTTTTAAAGATAAGAACAATGAGGATTTGAATCTAGGTTTTATGAAATCCCTACTTGACTACCAAATTGAAGAGCTTGTGCATGTGAGGGATGTGGAAATACCCTTTGATTTTTAAGATCATGGATCAGTAGCATTTGATGTTCTCAACTTTCCTTTTTGTAAGTCATCAACCCCAAACATTGTGCCTTCTATAGAAACAATTCATCATGTATAAGAATGTTTGGAATGTTGTTCACGACAATAGGGGATTGATAAATATTTTTGAGCTAGCATTTCTAGTCTTCTAGGGGAATCATATTATTTTGTTTTTTTTTTGTTTTTTTATTTATGAGAAAACAAATTATGCATAATATCTTAGGCTTCAATTTTGATAGTTATAAAAGATTATCTTTCTTTCTAAATATGAAATTCATTTATTTCTTTTAACACACCCACAGAATATATACATATACATATAGATAGCAAGTGACTTTGGATTAGAGTTTTCTTCAATATAAGTTTTGTGTAGGACAAATTTTAGAGTTAGGATAAAGGCATATGGTTGAAGTCAGATTCATAGGTATTTAAAAGGTAAAAAGTTAACATTTGACTCTATATCTAGAGATATTTGATAACTCATAATCTATCACAGTACTACCCACCCATGGATAGAAATATTCTTCTTGGAATTTGACCACTTCATTAGATCATTGAAAATTATTAGATATTCAGAACTACATTGCTCAATGGTTTTGAAACCTAAAAAAAAAAACTTAGTCAGGTCTTTAGAGCTCCTTTTGTTCGTACTAGTTAAATCAAGGCCCTCATTTAGCCAAAGTGGATTAGGGTTGGAATTATTGCTTAGAATAATAAATTGATTAGTTTTAGTCATGTTGTTAAAGTCTTAGTAGGAGGATACTACATTTATTTATCAATTTTTAAATATCATGTTCTAAGTTTTGTAGCCCTTAAATTTTTATCTACCTCTTCTTCTTAAAGAGAATAGAATTAATAAGGGTAAATTAGCATATTACTATATAAATATTCTTAGCATTAATATCTAAAATCTCCATAGGAATGTATTGATTTTCTCTTATTAAGCCAAATGATAGGAGACATATTTATTTTATGTAGCAAGATATCCCTACAATTCCTCTATGGAAGGATTTCTTGTTCTGTGCCAACCATAATATAGATATTTCAGCGCTAATGACCTTAAATTCTCATATATATATATATATATAATTATAATTTCACTTGAGATTTAACTTAATATAGAACCTTAACTTCATAGAAAAGTACAAAATTCCTATATGTTATTACTTTTCTAGTCTCCATCAAAAATAAGAAAAAAGAAATTAGTCTAAATGATGTTTTATTAAACTCTTTCAAAAAGTAAATTACAAAATGTATCTTGAAGATTAGTTTAGGTTTCATTAAATATATGGTTTCTTTCCATATTTTCTTTCATTTCCTTTCCTCAAGTTCTTCTAGAGAGTCATAAAAATCATTTCATTCAAAGTATTTTACATATATTTATTCCATGGAATATATTAAAGAAATATATTCTAAAATAGATATGTTAAGAGACATATAATTTGTCTTGAAGCAACTATTTAATGATAATTTGATTAGTTAATTCAATCAATACATAATTAACTTTAATTAATTAATTCAATCAATCCACAATTAACAATATCTAATATGGGGAACTATTAGAACCATCTAACTTCGGATGTATCATTCATCAAGAAGGATCAAAACTCTTGAGGTGAAAACCTTTTTTATGCAATATAGAATTTCGAAAACCCCACTTCACTCAAAAAATATATAAAAAATATGTAGAAGGTGAGGATATTGAAAGGGAAAACAAGTAGATCCATAATATTTATGAACTTGTGAACTAATCTAACTGAAGGAACGCACGAATCCCCCTCTTGTGGAGCTAATCATGGATAGTCATGTGGAAGAAACCATAACCGACTTCACATGCAACAACCATACGACAAGCTATAATACATATGTGTTTCATGTATTTTTTTCAATTTTTTCAATAGCATCAATAATAAAATTAAAGATAACCCTCAAGGGCTACTCAATTGGAAATGGTCATGTAAATGAAGTATTATGTGAGAGAAGCTCTAATGTTCAAATCCTCCAGATTCATTATGGAAGCAACATATGTACACACCTATTGTTTATAGTAGTAATAATTTAAAATAAGTTTATAAATATTTTTTAGTTAAGAAAAACATCTATTAAAAAATAAATAAATAATCAAAGATCCTTTCCCTGTTATTTTATATTTATTTTATTAAAAATGTAATTAAATAATTAGCTACAATTTTAAAGATAAGTTTTTGTTGGTTGGATAAATTGACATTAGTGTCATTGAGTTTGTATTTAATACTATTCACACATTTTTTTCTAGATTTCTAAATTTGTTATTTTTTAAATATGTTATTTATTATAAATATATATGTATTTTTAAAAAATATGTGTCAATTCTAAATTGAGTATTCATATAATCACAAATATTCCTTATAATAGACTGTAGAAATCACAATAATAAAAAAATATAATAACCTTATATCTATACTAGAATAACATTTAATTTCCTAGCCAATTGAAGTACCCTCAATTTACAATTTAACATTTTGGTAAATCCCAAAATTTAAAAATCCATTTTAGAATGGTTACAAAAACATGTTTTGAATGAAAAGATTCAACTAAATTTTCAAATGGGAAAATACACCATCCTACATCCCACACTATAATCATGGATGTATTCCATATTTATATGGCGCGTATATCAAAAATAAATAAATAGAATGAATTAACTTAGTGGGTCACAGGTGTATTTTTTCTATGCTGACCATTTGTTATTTATTAACTTATTATTAGGGGAATTTTGAGGTCTAAAATGGGTCTCCTAAGGAAATTATAGTATAATAGTGGAAATAATAAAATAAGATTAGATTACATCAACAAATTTTAGAGGAAAAAAGGAAAAACTATTTTTTCAACATGTATTTTCAACTTATTTCCCTATCGGTTTACTCAAATATCAAGCGGAAACATTCGTTCGATGAAGAATTTGATTCCTCATCCAAGGAGTATCCATGTTGCATACTTTCGCTAGACCCTACTACCGAAAAATGAGAAATACATTAAAAACGTGATTGCAATCAGGTTTTTTTCTTGTATTTCTCATTTTTTGTGTAGTAGGGCCCATCGAAAGTAGGCAACATGGGTAATCATTGGATGTGGAATTAAATTTTGCATATAATGATTACTCCCACTCGGAACTTGATTAAAACCTTAGGGAAATAAGTTGAAAATATGAATGGAAAAAGTAGTTTTATTATTTTATTATTTTTTAATAATTTTACTTTTTTACTCCAGAAATGGTGAATCATTCCCCACAGTTGACATCATCATCTTGAATCCTATTGGTTCTTATAAAGTTTATTTTGGTTGAACATTTTTCTTAGGAGGTCCATTTCAGACCTCAAAATTCCCCTAATATGGGTCACGGATGTATTTTTGTCTATGTTGACCATATTTTCCAGTGTAATCAGTTATTATTGGCCTTGCATCAAATTGGTTACTATACGGCAATTGATTACGGTTGAAGTGTTATACGGTCAATGAAATTGTTTATAGACCTAATTAAAAGATATATTTCTATATAATAATATAATATAATAAGGTTATATTTTTAATATTTTAATGAAAGAGTATTATATATAATTAGCTTAAATCTATTTTAATTATGTATTTATCAAGTACTGAGAGGGATTCAATCTTTCAAGGTGTAAAGTTTTTTCAAATATCGCACTAAAAAAAAAGGTTTGCACTTGAAGGGATTTGATCCCTCTCAACCCTTGATCAATTCAAGGTTAAGATGCATTTACATTGATTTTATATACGCGTGTACCATATATATGTTAGAATATCTCTCCCCCCTCTCTCTCTTCCCTCCCACTCTACTCTCTCCCTCACTCTCCATCTCCCCCTTGTTACCCCTTCTCTCTCTTGGATTTCCTCTCCTTATGTATTTCGTCTTCCTTGCCTTTCTCTCCCCCTCCAACTACATATATCTCTTCCTCCTTCTCTCCTCTCTCTCAAGTCCGATGTCTCGTTTTCTCTCCCACCTCCCTTCGTCTCTCGCTCCCCAACCATCCCCGCCATCACTCTCACTCTCCCTTTCTCTTCCCCCTCCATTTTTTTGTCTCCCTCTCTCTCGCCTCTTCTTCTCTCTCTCTTCCCTCCTCTCCTCACTCATTCTCTCTCCATCTCTCCCTTGTCAGCCCTGCCCTCTCTCTCCCCCTCCCTCTCTCTTTCTCTCTCTCAAGTACTCTATCTCCCTTTCTCTCCCACCTCCCTTCGTCTCCCACCTGCTCCCCCAAATATCTCTCTCTCTCCTATCCATCTATATGTCTCACTCTCTCTCCTTCCTTTCTCTCCCTTTCTCTCTCCTCTCCTTCTCTCTGTATTCCCTCATCTCCTCTCTCCCTCTCTCCCTCTCTGTCTCTCTCTCCATCTCTCCATTGTCACTCCTTCTTTCTATACGTCTATCTCTCTTTCTTTGTTCTTCCCACCCTCTCTCTCCCCCTCCAACTCCATCTATATCCCTCATCTCTCCTTTTTTCCGTCCCCTCCTCTCTCTCTCTTCTTTCCTCTCTCTCCCTCTCTCTTTCATCCTCCTCTCTCTCTCTCTTTCTCTCTCTCTACAATTATATATTGTGAAATGAGTTATGGTTTTGGGTATGTGGTATTGGCTCATTGTAACAAAACCAATTTACAAGTTAATAATATACATGGTAAAGTGGGAGTGGATATCTATGGTTAGTAAACTTGTCCTTTAGTAAGTTTATTGCAAGTATTAAGTTTTTATGTGCATATTATTTAAATTTAAATATGGTTATGTGATCATTATTACTCGGCAGGATTCTAAAAATCAATTTGTTTGTTTATCACTATTAGTTTAGCACTGACCAATGCAAATTATAATGCCATGTGGATCACTTTCTTACATATTTTATCCAATATTTATGGTTATGCATACAATATTTACAACACACTAGCTATAATGTAAATGTACTTGAGTTGAGAATTAAGCTGAATTTCGTATGCAATAATTCTTTCGAGATATTCGGTACTGACAAGGATATAATACACAAGTTATTTTTTAATATTTAAATCAGTTTCGGGCTTTAGTTGTACGCAGTTTTTGTATATGAATTTATTATGTATTAATGATTCTGCTCTTCTACGGAGTCATGGCAATGGCAGGCTTCATATGTTTCCCCAGCTGTACTCCTTACCTCGTTCCTTTCACTTCATTGACAGTGTGGAAGCTCGAGCTCTGATCCGATGGTTGTATTTTTTTCTAGAAATATTCAACGCACTTTATGCTGGAGATGTGATTCATTGTTCACCATTGCTCTTGACTCTCGGCTCTGCTACCAGAGTTTCACTTCAGGAGAGTTTTGGCTCTGCTACCGGGGTTTTTCTTTAGGAGTTTTTCTTTAGGAGGGCTTCGACTCTGCTACCATGGTTTCGCTTTAGGAGGGTTTGTATAGCGCCGAGGATATCATGTCTCTGGTAATGACTACCAATGTAGATGGCTTCTCTACCTAGATGTGGCTTAATCCAGGCAAGTTTATTTGAATAATGTTTCTTGGCATTTGCTTTAGTTTATTGACTGCTGGATTCCATATGACAATTTGTCGAAACTGAACCGTAGGTCACGCGAAAATAGTCATGGTGTACTCAAATATCTCCGCAATGGGTTACATAAATTCTACCACCAACCTCCTATTCCAGTCGTTTAAGAAGTTATATGTATGCCTTATCTAGTCGCAGTTTATGAATTAGCAAAGTAGAGGGTATATTGTTTCGGTGGTTAATGTTTTTCGGATAGTTGGAGCAATCCATCTAGGTTTTTCCATATTTACAATGGTGTAAATGTCTTCTTTGAATTTGGACCAAGGGTTTGGCCCGAGGATGAGCCTACTGCAGAGAACAATACTTTAACAGAGAATTTGTCTCTGTTTTGATTGTTTATTCATAACTCTTTTCTTTTGAAGTGTTTTCATTGGTAGCCTTTATCGTCTTTGCTTTTTTATTGTTTACTCCTTTTCTTAAAATTGTTTTTAGGGTTTTATACTGGAAATTCCTGGGAACTCGACAAAAGGCCCAAATTTCTTCTCTGTAGCACTTCTAGGTGTTTTGTTGTCTGGCATATGATGCTTATAGCTACGACTATCTCAGTGTTTAATTTTAACTATTATTTAAATGGGTATTCTCTGTGCTAGCACCTTCCCGAGTTCTGGGGAGTGATGCATGCAAGCAACTAGGTCATATTTAAATTCTATTATATCGAAATTTGTAATATTTGGGGTTTTCGTATTGCTTTTCATCTAGTCCTATAGGCATCAATCTCGTGCTGAGATGCATATCTGCTTACGATACATATGTATGGTTTTCACTGTTATACTTTTATATGTATATAATTTTGTTCATTGGCAACATGCCTGCACATTAATTTCTTCCTAAAGGTTCTAAGTTTCCACTATTTGATGTTACATTATTCCTTTTCTTTTGGATTCTATTTGCCAATCTCAGGAAATGTAAAGAAGGAGAGAAGGGTTACAGAGTTTCTTTTTATTTAGAGATTTAAACAAGTTTTTCATGATGCTTCTACATATATAGTCATTTAGTTTCTCTGTTTTCCTTTTTCAACAAGAAATTATTTCATTCACTCTTTCTTCTCGTAACCAGTTAGTCTTAGTTCTATTTTCATTTATGCTATGCATGTTTAGTTCTATTTTTCTTTTTCCTTTCTAGTAGAAGCAAAATAAAAACTCTCTTCCTGAGTCTATTCCTAAATGCCAGGACTCGATTTAAGTAGGAATAATTTTTCCTCTAAGTTTTAGATACCTTTGTACAGTATTCATTCTAGGTATTAACCTCTACCAAATCTGAACAATCAACATAACAATTCACATCAAAATAGATTATTATAGGTTATTTACCTACTTATGTTGTTGTAATAAAGAAGAAATTTCAACAGTTGAAGTCACATATGTTATTTACAGATTTCAATCCTCCCAACCATGAGACTTGCCGTCAGGCCCAAGTCTCCCCCCAAGCTTGCTCACATGACCAATGTCTTCCCACAAGGTTTCACACATAGTGCTTTCACTATTTGGTCACCACCAGACTTAGCTTCTTTTACCGTCTGACCTCTCAGGACGGTTCCTCCTCCCTTTCTCCATGCCCCCCCCCCCCAAGGGCTTTCTTTGGAGCATTCACAATTAGGGAGATAGTTAGGGGTTTCTTGGAAACTTCCTTCCTTAACTTCCTTGTTATGAAAAGTTACAAGATTTGTTAACACTCAAATAACTTTCTCTCTTTAATAATTAACACTAATTAAATACTTAATTCAAATAGTAATCGTAATATCTAATTTTGTTTTTACTATGGCAAAATAAAATATTTACAATTTTTTGGGGACATTACATCTCCTCCCCATGAAATCAAACATTGTCTTGATGTTTTTTTGTTGCAAACAGTCCTAGAAGGGCTTATTTCATGAGCTTTTCATCCTCCCAAGTGGCCCCATCCAGCCCAAAGTGTTTCCATTGCATTTTAACCTGGGTGATAGCTTATCTCTGTAGCATTACTTCTCTTTGATAGAATTTAACCAGAGGCTCGACCAAGAATTATCCTTCTGGTTCGACCTGAAAAAGTAGTAAGTTGAATCAGTTTCCACTATCATTAAAGTCTTGTTCGGCTTACTTAAGAAACTTTCTTTCCTGTATATCTTACCAAATTATTATGTGTTTAGGATCATAAACATTTCTCTTTAGCACCGACACATGGAAAACATTGTGGATTCGTATATGGCTAGGTAAGGCAAATTGGTATGCCATTGGGCCAGCCCTTACCAAAATTTGAAATGGGCCACAAAACTGGGGTGCTAACTTAGCACACCCACTATATTGCAATGTACTCTTCTTAGCGCGTACTCTTACATATACATGATCTCCTACTTGGAGTTCTCTGAAATTCCCTTTTCGATCAACGAAAGTTCTTTTTCCTATATTTGGCAGCCTTTAAGCTAGAATGTACCTTTTTAACCATTTCTTCCATTTCCTTTGACAACTCAGGTCCTAACATCAACTTGTCTTACGTCCGTACAAAAATTCAAATGGGCTCATTTGTAAGGAAGAATGATAGTCGTTGTTATAAGAAAATTCAACTAGATGTAAGTAATCTTCCCATTTGGATGGTTGATGCATTTCATATGTTCTCATCATATCTTCAACTACCTGATTCACCCGATCTGTCTACCCATCCTTTTGAGGATGATAGGTGGTACTGAAGTTTAACTGAGTACCTAACCCTTCAAATAGGGTCTTCCAAAAGGTTGATGTAAACATTACATCACGGTCAGAAATTATAGTTTTTGGCAGCCCATGTAGTCTAAAAATATTTTGCATGAATATATTGGCAATATGCACCACCTTGAAGGTGGATTATACTGGTATAAACTGAGCTTATTTGCTTAATTTGTCTACTACCACCATTATTGAATCATTTTTTCTTTTTGGATTTGGATAGTCCTATGATAAAATCAAGGGAGATGGTCTCCCATTTCCACTCCAAAATTGGTAGCGGGTGCAATAACCTGGTAGGATGTTGGTGTTCTGTTTTTACTTGTTGACATTCCAGGAAGCATGTCAAATATTCTACTACATATTTTTTTATACCTGGCCAGTAGTATTCTTTTCGGACTGTTGCGACTAGTTTTTTGTATCCTCTGTGTCCTGCATAGGGACTCTTATATTCATCCAGATTCATATTTTTAATGTTATTTTGGTTAGGCACATATAATATTTTCTTATAAATCAACATACTTGCGGAATTATTTTCATATCCTAGCTGATATTCATGGTTGTTTTTGTTTTGAGCTTGCTGTCCTAACTGTTGATATTCTGCGTCCTACTCCACTGCTTCTCTAATTAATTCGTCGAAGGTAGTTTGCACTTCGCTGAAATAAATTTCATAAAGACAATGTACCTTTCAACTCAAAGCGTCAGCTACCTGGTTCTCCTTTTCTTTCAAATGTTTGATCTTGAAATTGAATCCACTTAGAAAATCTACCCACCGAGCTTGTCTAGCATTTAAAGTGGGCTTCTTAAATTAATTAGTCAAGCTATGATGATTAGTCATTAAAAGAAACTTCCTACCCACCAAATAGTGATGCCACATTTTTAATGCATGAATGATGACTGTCAACTCTAAGTCGCAGGCATAGTATTTCAGCACATGTTCCTTCAATTTCTTGAACTCGTAGGCGATTACCCTCCCATGTTGCATTAAAACTCTACCTACCCCTTCCTTGCTGGCATCTGTACACACCACATAGTCCTTGCTTGGATCTATTATGCTTAAAATTGACGCAGTGATGAGCATATGCTTAAGCTACTCAAAGCTCTTCTGACACTTTGTTGTCCATTTAAAAGTTTTTCCCTTTCTTTGTAGGGAGATAATAGGATAAGCCACCCTGCAGAATCCTTCAACAAATTGTCTATAGTATCCTTCTAGTCCCATAAAAGATCTTATATCTGCTATGTCTTTTGGTAGTGGCCATTCTATTATGGTCTTTATCTTTTTATGGTCTACAACAATTCCATCCTTGGTAATAATGTGGCCTAAGTACTAAATCTATTCTATAAAAAAAATCACACTTGTTGAATTTGGCATACAGTTGATGTTCTGAGAGAGTTTGCAGCACTATCCTGAGGTGCTCCGTACGGTCTTCAATATTCCGGGAATAAATCAGTATATCATCAATAAAGATTAATACAAATTTATATAAATACTAATGAAATATATTGTTCATTAGACACATAAAGGTCACGGGGGCATTGGTTAGCCCGAAGGGTAACACAACAAACTCGTAGTGTCCATAGTGAATCCCAAAAGTGGTTTTAGCTATGTCTTCGTCCCTGATTTTGATCTGGTGTTGTTGAAGAATGTGCAACAAGAAATGTTAAATTTAGAATGTGCTAAAAGTAGACTTGCTAAAAATAGCATGTCTAAAAATAGCAGTTTAGCCAGTGAGGTCATTGGCCACATTGGGTGAGAGGTGAAACTGTTAAAAATAGAAAGTTCTAAAAATAGCATTTCTAGGTCCCTTCCTGTTTATAGCAGTCCCTAGTCTTTCGATAGGAAGAAAAATTAATTTTGGTCTTAATAGCAGTTGGAAATATTAATTAATTCATTCATTTGAGTTAATTAGTTAAGGAAATTCGAATTTGAAGTCTTTGTGAGCATGCACATGAGCTGTCCCATTGATTGAGGAATTTATCCTTAATTTCCTCCACTGATTGAGGGAATAAGTATGAGTTCTATAATGAGAGAATTAGTTGACTTAGTTCTAACTAGTCAAGTCGAGTTAGATTATTTTAACAAGTTGTTAAAATAATAAAATATAGTTTGTTAATGCTTGCATGCATGTGACAACTATTATTTCAGATAATTGAGGATTCACTCATGGATAACTGTTGCATGTTAGTTCTGTCAGAGACTAAGTTGAGATCAGAGAAGGGATAATGTACTATCAGTTGGATGAATATTTTTCCTATAAAGGAAGCTCATCCATGATGAGGATTTATCTCCTTCAGGTTTGTGCAGTTATTTCAGAGGTCAGTGTTGTGTGTGTGGTGAGAATCACAAAGGTTGCAGTTGGAGGACCCAGGAAAAACTATGCATAGAAATAGGAGGCTTGGAGGGCAGAGGAGAAGGTTTGTGAGAAGTCTTTGACTTTCTATGAGCAGTAGAGGGATTGTACTGAGAGCTGGATAGCTTTTGAGCTAAGGCTTTGTGTAATCTGGACATATTTCCACTTGTATGATAATACAGAGATGGGGTTTTAGGCAGGTTCTTTCCCCGGGTAAATTCTTTTGTGTTATTTGTGATTAATTCCTTCTTATCAGTTATATGTGTTCTTATTGATGTTGCTCATGGTTGATTAAGATTCTGCTAAATTGTTTGTAGAAGTAGATCAAGTGTTTTGCTTTAGTACATTACATTACCAAGTTGATCTACAGGTGGGAAATTTCTACATGGTATTAGAGCTAGCTGATTTGTAGAAAAATTTCTACATGGTATCAAAGCTAGTTGATTTGTGGGAAGAATTCTACAAAATTATACAAGTGGTACGATGATCGTAGATCACCTTTGAAAATACTGTGGCCCCTTTCACTTGATCAAATAGTTCATCTATGCGAGGAAAAGGGTACTTGTTCTTAATAGTCAACTTATTCAGCTGATGATTGTCCATACACATACATAGGGTCCCATCCTTTTTTTGATGAACAGCGTCAGGTATCCCCAAGGGGACGCACTGGGATGGATGTAATTTTTATCCAACAGCTCTTGTAATTGAATTTTTAGCTTCGTCATTTCTGGTGTGCTCATATGATAAGGATCTCAAGACATTGGGGCTACTCTTGACACCAGTTCAATGATGAAATATATGTTTCTCTTTGGAGGTAGTCCTGGTGTCTCTTCATGGAATACATTTGTAAAATTTTATATTACAGGGATACTTTCCATAGAAGCAAACTTGTCCTTTGAGTTGGCATAACCAACCTGAATAGCGAAAATCTGGAATCCTTTTTTGATGCACTTTTTCAGTTGATAAGCGATTATTGGTTGTAATTTTAGTGGTCTCAAAATGCCTTGTATCTGCTGTTTGCTTCCTTGCTCATTCATATAACAGATAGTTTTTGTTTTACAGTTTATAATGGACCAACGTTGTTCTATCCAGTTCATGCCTATCAAGAAATCATAACATCCTGGGGTAGTATGTTTAGATTTTCCACCAAAGATTGACCTATTATTTCCGAAGGACAGTTATTGACCTTGGACAACACATGTCTCTTTTCCCCTGTTGCTAGTTGTACTAATTAGGGGTTTTTAAACTTGACAATTTGTAGACTACATTTTTCAACTATCTTAGGACTAACATAACTTAACGTAGCTCTAGGATCAATTAAAATATATACAGCATGATCAAATATTTTACCTTCGAATTCCACCATAATTGGTTGGTATTTTGCCTGATGATCTTCAAGTGTGGCATTGATTTTGGAATACTCTAGGCTACATCTCCTACTATAGATGCCTCTTGAATCTGCGAAATCTACTTTTTACCTTTGTGGTTAGGATAGTTCTTAATGTAATGTGGCCCTCCACATTCTCAACATTGTACTAGGGGGTATTGATGTTGCTTTGACTTCAATTATGCCTAATTTCTCACTGGGTTTGGGTTAATGGGAAGGTCTAAATCTGGACTGATTTCTATGTAGATTTCTATTAATCCATCCTTTGTTGATATTGCCCTAGTTTCCCTTATTTCCGGCAGCAAAATTATTTCCCTTCTTATTAATCCATTTCTTTCCCATAACTTCTCCTTTCTGTTTGCTTTGTTGATATCATATCCTGGCCTTCCATAGGACCTCATCCATCATTTTTGGGTTATCGAACTCGATTCTCTCTTTCATGAACAATGGTAAACTACTGACAAATCACTGTACTTTTTCCTTCTATTATCGTATGTAAGGAACATACCGAAGTAAGGAGGTAAATGTGGTAATAAACTCATCCATCGTTTGTTGTCCAAGCCGTAGGTCATGGAACTCTCTTGCCTTCTCATCGTAGAATTTCTTAGTTAAATATCTTTCTTTAAAGTATCTCTGAAACTTTTTTGAAGTTATATTTTGTTCATTCACCGCTCGTACAGTTTTGACCTCTTCCCACCATAAGGTGACCTTTCCTTGTAGCTGGAAAATTCCAACCGAGCCTTTAATTTGTAGTCATATTTGTATAGCTGAAAGTATTTATTCATGTTAATAAGTGAGGCTTCAGCAACCTCTTCTAGTACCCTATCAAAGAGTGGCGGCTTTATTTTTTGGAACTCCCCTTTTAGTTTTGTCCTCTGCCTCTTTTGTGTTTTGTGCTCATATGCATTATCTAACTTTTCTTCTTGATTTTCTTCCCCTCCCTTTGTTTCCACATGCTGAGTTTGATACTCTTATTCTCGTGATATATTCCCATGTTCTAGACTGGGAATCAGCTGATGCTGATTTTTGTTATCAGACAGGATTTTTATAATATTTTCTTATTCCAGCATTAACCTTTCATTATCTGCCTATAATCGGGCTATTTAGTTCTTTAATTCATGCACAATCTCCAATATTGTAGGATTGGTGTTGCGAGGTTCTTCTCCTAACTGTACCCATACTTCAAGGTTGGTTTCAGGAAAAGTTGCAGGTCCTAGGCCTGTCAGATTTCTGAGAGGAGCGATGTCTATCCTTCTCATGTTCTTCCTTTGCTATACATGCACAATATTTTCAGTTAAAAAATAAATATATCTGCTTATGTGTCCTTCTCTAGAGGCCTCATTTTGGTAACCTGGCTTTCATACCACTTGTCACACCTCCATATACATATAAATATCAAATAATAATAACAAAAAAATATTAGCTGCAACTCTCATAAGGCATGCAATATTTACAAATGGTTATAAAGTATTTACAACATACTGGCTATAATGTAAATGTACTTGAGTTGAGAATTAAGATGACTTCCATATGCCATCATTCTTTCAAGATATTTGATACTGACAGGGATATAATGCACAAGTGATTTTTTAATACTTAAATCAGTTTTAGGCTTTATATGTACGCAGTTTTTGTATACAAATTTATTATGTATTAATGATTCTAATCTGCCACAGGGTCGTGGCAAGAGCAGGCTTCATCCGTTTCCCCAGCTACCCTCTAGTTGTACTCCTTACCTCGTTCCTTTCACTTCATCGATGGTGTGGAGGATCAAGCTCCAATTCGATGGCTGTATTTCATTCTAGAAATATTCAACGCACTTTATGTTGGTAATGTGATTCATTGTTCACCTCTGCTCTTAGCTCTCGACTCTTCTACCAGGGTTTCACTTCAGGAGGGTTTCAGCTCAGCTCTCCTACCGAGGCTTCACTTCAGAAGGGTTTCGGCTCTACTACGAGGGTTTCGCTTTAGGAGGGTTTTTATAGCACTGAGGATATCATGGCTCTGGCAATGACTCCCAATGTAGATGGCTTCTCTACCTAGGTGTGGCATAATCCAGGCAAGTTTATTTGGATAATTTTCTTCGAATTTGCTTTAGTTTATCGACTATTAGATTCCATCTGACAAGTTGCTGAAACTAAACTGTAGGTCACATAGAAATAGTCATGGCGTGCTCAGAGATCTCCACAGTGGGTTACACAGAATCTGCCACCAACATCCTGCTCCAGTCATTTAAGAAGTTACAGGTATGCCTTATCTAGACGCAGTCTATGAATTAGCAGAGTAGAGTGTATATTGTTTCGGTGGTTAATTTTTTTCAGACAGTTGGAGTAATCTGTCTAGGGTTTTCCATATTCACAATGGTGTAAATGTCTTCTTTGAATTTGGACCAAGGGTTTGGCCCAAGGATGAGCCTACCATAGAGAACAATACTTTAACAAGCAATTTGTCTCGATTTTGAATGTTTATTCATAACTCTTTTCATTCGAAGTGTTTTCGGTGGTAACCTTTATCGTCTTTGCAATTTTATCGTTCAATCCCTTTTTTAAAATTGTTTTCAGTGTGCTATACTGGAAATTCATGGGAGCTCGATGGAAAGTGCAAATTCCTTCTCCATGTCACTTCTAGGTGTTTTGTTGTTTGGCATATGAAGCTTGTAGCTACAACTATCTCATTGTTTAATTTTAACTGTTATTTAAATGGGTATTCTCTGTGCTAGCACCTTCCTGAGTTCCAGGGAGTGATGCATGCGAGAAACTGGGTCATATTTAAATTATATTATATCAAATTTGTAATATTTGGGGTTTACGTTTCGCTTCTCTTCTGGTCTTATATGTGCCGATCTCGTGCCAAGATGTATATATTCTTACGATACATATGTATGGTTTTCACTATTATATTTTTATATGTATATAATTTTGTTCATTGACAACGTGCCCGCACATTAACTTCTTCCTAAAGATTCCAGGTTTCCACTATTTGATGTTACATTATTCCTTTTCTTTTGGATTCTATTTGCCAATCTCAGGAAATGTAAAGAAGGAGAGAAGGGTTACAAAGTTTCTTTTAATTTAGAGATTTAAACAGGTTTTTCCTATTCCTTCTACGTATAGAGTGGTTAAGTTTCTCTGTTTTCCTTTTTAAACAAGAACTTATTTCATTCACTCTTTCTTCTCATAACTAGCTAGTCTTAGTTCTATTTTCATTTATGCTATGCATGTTTATTTCTATTTTCATTTATGTTATAGTTCTAATTTTCTTTTTCCTTTCTAGCAAAAGAAAAATAAAGACTATCTTCCTGAGTCTGTTCCTAAATGCCCAGACTCTATTTAAGTAGGAATAATTTTGCCTCTAAGTTTGAGATATCATTGTACAATATTCATTCTAGGTATTAACCTCTACCAAATCTGAACGTTCAACATAACAGCTCACATCAAAAATGGATTATTCAAAGTTATTTACCTACCTGTACTTTTGTAATAAAGAAGAAATTTCAACTATTGAAGTCACCTCTTTTATTTACACATTTCAATCCTCCCAACCATGAGACTTGCCATTAGGTCCAAGTCTCCCCCCGAGCTTGCTTACAAGACCAATGTCTTCCTGCAAGGTTTCGCACACAGTGCTTTCGCTATCTGGTCACCACCAGACTTAGCTTCTCTTATTGTCTAACCTCTCAGCATGGTTCCTCCTCCATTTCTCCATGCCCCCTAGGGCTTTATTTGGAGCATTCATAATCAAGGAGGTATTTAGGATTTTCTTGGCAATTAACATCCTTAACTTCCTTGTTATCATAAGTTGCAAGATTTGTTAACACTCAAACAATTTTCTCTCTTTAATAATTAACAACAATTAAATACTTAATCCAAATAATAATCATAATATCCAGTTTTGTTTTTACTGCGGTAAAATAAAATATTTACAATTTTCTGGGGACATTACATCTCCCCCCCTGAAATTAAACATCGTCCCGATATTTTTTTGTCACAAACAGTCTTCAAAAGGCTTCTTTCATGAGTTGTTCATCCTCCCAGATGGCCTCATCCAGCCCAAAGTGCTGCCATTTCACTTTAACCTTGGTAGTAGCTCGTTTCTGCAGCATTACTTCTCTCCAATCGAGTATAACCAGAGGCTCGACCAAGAATTCTCCTTCTGGTTTGACCTGAAAAAGAAGTAAATTAAATCAGTTTCCACTATCATTAAAGTCTTATTTGGCTTACTTAAGAAACTATATTTCATTTATATCCTTCCAACTGATTATGTGTTTAGGATCATAAACATATATTTTTTAGCACGGATACATGGAAAACATTGTGGACTCGTATATGGCTGGGTAAGGCGAGTTTGTATGCCACTGGCCCAACCCTTGCCAAAATTTGAAATGGGCCACAAAATCGGAGTGTTAACTTAGCGCACCCACTCCATTGCAATGTACTCTTCTTAGCACGTACATTTACATATACATGATCTCCTACTTGGAATTCTCTGAAATTCCTTTTTCAATCGACGAAGTTCTTTTGCCTATCTTGGGTATCCTTTAAGTTAGAATGTACCTTCTTAACCATTTCTTCCATGTCCTTTAACATCATAGGTCCCAACATCAACTTGTCTTCCAATCCCTCTCAACTGGATGGTGTGTGGCACTTACGTCCATACAAAACTTCAAACAAGCTAATTTTTAAGGAAGTATGTTAGACGTTGTTATAAGAAAATTCAACCATATGTAAAAAATCTTCCCATTTGGATGGATGATGCATTACATATGTTCTTAGCATATCTTCCACTACCTAATTCACCCATTCTGTCTACCCATCCATCTGAGGATGATAGCTGATACTGAAGTTTAACTAAGTACCTAACCCTTCAAACAGGGTATTCCAGAACGTTGATGTAAACTTCACATCACGGTAAGAAATTATATCTTTTGGCATCCCATGTACTCTAAAAATATTTTGCATGAATATATTGTCAATTTGCACCACCCTAAAGGTGGATTATACTAGTATAAAATGAGTTGATTTGCTTAATTTGTCTACTACCACCATTATTGAATTGTTTTACTTTTTGGATTTGGGTAGTCCTATAATAAAATCGAGGGAGATGGTCTCCCATTTCCACTCCAGAATTGGTAGTGGGTGTAGTAACCCGACGAGATGCTAGTGTTTTGTTTTTACTTGCTGACATTCCAAGCAGTGTGTCAAATATTCTGCTACATCATTTTTCATACCTGGCTAGTAATATTATTTTTGAAGTGTCATGATTAGTTTTAGGTATCCTGGGTGTCCTGCATAGGGACTCTTATGATATTAATCCACAATCAAATTTTTAATGTAATTTTAGTTAGGCATATATAATCTTTTCTTATAAATCAACACACCTGCGAAATTCTTTTCATATCCTAGCTTATATTCATGGTTGTTTTTGTTTTGAGCTTGTTGTCCTAACTGCTGATATTCTGGGTCCTGCTCCACTACTTCTTTAATTAATTTGTCAAAGGTAGTTCGCACTTCGCTAAAAGAAATTTCATAAAGACAATGTACCTTTTGACTCAAAGCGTCATCTACCCGGTTCTCCTTTCGCTTCAGATGTTTGATCTCGAAACAGAATCCACTTAGAAAACCTACCAACCAGGCTTGTCTAGCATTTAAAGTGGGTTGCTTAAAGTAATTGGTCAAGCTATGATGATCATTCATTAAAAGAAACTTCCTACCCATCAAATAGTGATGCCACTTTTTTAATGCATGAAATATGGTTTTTAATTCTAAGTCATAGGTGGAGTATTTATGTTGGTATTCCTTCAATTTCCTGGACTCATAGGTGATTACCCTCCCATCTTGCATTAAAACTCTGCCTACCCCTTCTTTACTGGTATCTGTATGCACCACATAGTCCTTGCTTTGATCTCCTATGCTTAATTGGCGTAATGGTGAGCAAATGCTTAAGCTGCTCAAAGCTCTTCTGACACTCTGATATCCATTTAAATCTTTTTCCTTTTTCTCTAGGGAGGTAATAGGATAGGCCACCGTGGAGAATCCTTCAACAAATCATCTATAGTATCTTGTCAGTCCCATAAAAGATCTTATATATGCTACATCTTTTGGTACTCAGTGTTTAATTTTAATTGTTATTTAAATGTTTATTCTCTATGCTAGCACCTTCCCGAGTTCTGGGGAGTGATGCATGTGAGAAACTAGGTCATACTTAAATTCTATTATATCAAAATTTGTAATATCTGGGGTTTTTGTTTCACTTTTCTTCTGGTCTTATATGTGCCAATCTCGTGCCGAGATGTATATCTGGTTACGATACATATGTATGGTTTTCACTATTGTACTTTTATATGTATATAATTTTGTTCATTGGCAACGTGCCTGCATGTAACTTCTTCCTAAAGATTCTAGGTTTCCACTATTTGATGTTACATTATTCCTTTTCTTTTGGATTCTATTTGCCAGTCTCGAGAAATTTAAAGAAGAAGAGAAGGGTTACAAATTTTCTTTTAATTTAGAGATTTAAACAAGTTTTTCATGTTGCTTCTACGTACACAGTCATTCAGTTTCTATGTTTTCTTTTTTTAGCAAGAAATTATTTCATTCACTCTTTCTTCTCGTAACTAGCTAGCCTTAGTTTTATTTTCATTTATGCTATGCATGTTTAGTTCTATTTTCGTTTATGCTATGCATGTTTACTTCTATTTTTCATTTTCCTTTCTAGCAGAAGAAAAATAAAGACTATCTTCCTGAGTTTGTTCCTAAATTCTGAGACTCTATTTAAGTAGGAATAATTTTGCCTCTACAGTAGGAACAATTTTGCCTCTACGTTTGAGATATCTTTGTACAATATTCATTTAGGTATTAACCTCTACAAAATCTGAACATTTAACATAACATCTCACATCAAAATAGATTATTCTAGGTTATTTACCTACCTGTACTACTGTAATAAAGAATAAATTTCAACTGTTGAAGTCACCTTTGTTATTTACAGATTTCAATCCTCCCAACCATGAGACTTGCCGTCAGGTCCAAGTCTGCCCCCGAGCTTTCTCACAAGACCAATGTCTTCCTGCAATATTTCACACATAGTACTTTTGTTATCTGGTCACCACCAGACTTAGCTTCTTTTATCGTGTGACCTCTCACCATGGTTCCTCCTCCCTTTTTCCATGCCCCTAGGGCTTTCTTTGGAGCATTCATAGTCAGGGAGGTAGTTAGGGGTTCCTCCTCCCTTTCTCCATGTCCCCCGGACTTTCTTTGGAGCAATCATAATCAGGGAGGTAGTTAGGGTTTTCTTGGCAATTGCCTTCCTTAATTTCCTTGTTATGAAAAGTTACAAGATTTGTTAACACTCAAACAATTTTCTCTCTCTAATAATTAACAACAATTAAACACTTAATTCAAATAATAATCATAATATCCAATTTTGTTTTTAGTGGGGTAAAATAAAATATTTACATATTTCTGGGGACATTAAATATTCATGCATGATTTTTAGATATTTTTGTAGTGATTTTTATTCTTTAGGATTTCACTAAAACAATCCAAAAATAAAATATTTGAAAAATAATTATTCTCAAGTAAATAACATATTTACCATTAATTACATTCCACCATAATTTAACAAGTCTTTGCATGAAAAATGGATAGTAATAGGATGTAAAAATATATTTGCAGGTGTTAATTCACACAATTATGTTTTTTTCAGCAATTATGTAGGAATACAACTGTAAATGTGTAGACTTACTAGTGGTTACTACCCACCAAAATCTATGTAAAATTTACCTATCCACTTCACATATCAATTTATTAATTCATGCCAAAATAATGATTTGTTTACAACCATTATTAATTTAGCATTGACCATGTAACTTAATTATATATATAATTCTTCTAAGAGCATAATTTCTAACTTGAATTGAAGAAGCTAAACTACACTGCAAAACAAAATTACAATATAATAAATTTTATTTTATTATTTTATTTTTTTTATTATTAATCTAACAAGATTTAAATATTTTCACTCATACCAGAAACTACAACATCAACTTTTTATTATTTTTTAATTAAAACTATATTATAATTATATATATATATATATAAATGTTAAATATTTTAGTGAATATAAATATATTTTTGTGAAATAAAATTTATTAATTATAAATAAAAATTTAATAATTAAAAAAATATTGTCTTCTTCTTCACTTAATTTCTATCTCCATATATCACAAAAATTCATGACATATTTTTTCACTTTGCAATTTATTATGTAAACATACACTCCAAAACCAAAAACGAAGTGTTTCACCCTTATACCATCAGAAAAATAATAAGTTTACTAACCCTGCCTTTAAATCGTTTAAAAAGTATATA
The DNA here is from genome assembly GCA_000404065.3 of Pinus taeda. Lineage (NCBI taxonomy): Eukaryota > Viridiplantae > Streptophyta > Pinopsida > Pinales > Pinaceae > Pinus > Pinus taeda. The sequence goes on from APFE030776401.1 coordinate 82,205, forward strand.
TACAAACCTATCTTCTACACTGAACGACTAGCGAAAAACTGGATTAATAATTTGACATTTGCGTCGAAGCCCGTTGCGTGGCAGACAAAGGGACAAAATTAAAGAATCATGGGCCATCATTGTCGCGATTGCAGAATATCTTGGAATTAGATAAACGCACAACAGCGACATCAAACAATTTAATAGGTTGAAATACCTAACCAACATGAATTCAAAAGAAAAGAAATCTGAGCAGTCAAGTGGTGGACTCATCCTTTCCTGCTCTTCCCTGTAAATAGTTAAAATGTGTCAGAAGCTCCACAAATCTGTTGGGTCAAAGAAGATGTATTCGTCTTGTTGCTCCTCCTGCGAACTTGGAATGAGCTCCCACAATGACGCCTCCTCAATCGACGGGATTTTCTCCAAATTCAGGCCGCCATTGTCCTCAAACGGAGTCTCCCACAACCCCAAGTCCTGCGCCTTGGAGATCTGCCCATGGTCACCTGCCCACTGCGTTTCTGAAACCGAAGACGGTCGTGATGGCGATGCCGGCTTCTCCATCGCTCTATTCTTATTAATTGTGATATTCTGCAGAGAGGGCGAAGTTGAAGCGATTTCGTCCAAGGCATATTTGGCGGCGACAATCTGAATTTGCTGACGGGAAAGTGAAGATTCGGACGGAATGGCGGGCACGGAATGGGGGAAATTGAATTTGGCGTTGGGGCCTCTCAGGCAATACACAGCGGCGTCGTAAGCACGGGCGGCCTGCTCGGCGGTTTTGTATGACCCCAGCCATATCTTCTCTCTGGTTTTGGGCATCCGGATTTCAGACACCCAACTCCCCCATTTTCGCATTCTGATTCCCTTAAATTGGCGGCGATTTTGATCGCCATCTTCGTCTGATGGAGACCGGGAGTACGCTTTATCCATAACTAGCGACGCAATGTCAACGCTGTGCGGTTGGAGGGAAAACAGTGAATCACACTTTAGTAGATATGTTGCAGATTGTTTACGCTAAAAGGCAGAGAAGTAGAGTTTGGTAATTGGCGAAGTGAAAATATCAAATCAAATGAAGATGTATTGTGTTGCGAATACAACATCCAGAGGCGATTATTTGTATGTATATTCGAAGCGCGTATTGATCGTGTTCGTTGGTAGAAAAGTGAGACAGGGAATATGCCAGCGATATTTAAACGCGAGAGAAAATGTTCATTGTTCTGGAGACTTTTCAACTTCAACACTGTGCCTCACCACGAGGCACAAAGCAAGAAGTCGTTTCTTACGCATGCGATGCTGACGTATCAATGCAGTCAGTAAGAATATTCAAAGGGCCACATCAAGTGCCAACGATTATTTTATCCGCAAACAAAGAGTGTTTAACGCACGCGCATGTTGATCATAAGTCCACCCTTATCTCATTCTCATCCAAAAACTTTTGCTCGGTATGTATCCCTTTGTTGGGCTACTTAGAACATTTGTCAACGCCTCCTTTTAAGGAGGGCCCAACCGCTCATGATATTTATTTACGGGCTGTTTAGTGTTTTCTTATTGCATTCAAATCTGTATTCGACAAATTAATATGAAGGGTATGTAATTCTTTTAGTGCTGAATTTTGAGTCGATATTTATTTTTTAAAAATAAAAATAAATATATAAAAAAATAAATAATATAAAATAAAATTTGACATATATATCAGGGCTCACCTAACAATAAGCTCGGTCTTATTTTATCCCGTAGCTTGTTTTGATGGTTCTGAATAGAGGGATAATTATGGGTGTGGGATTTGGATGGGTATTAAACAAAACTAGCCATATAAGATATATTGGGAGGTGGTAAAGCAACTAACATGAAAGTTGAAGCAATTGTCTTATGAGAGATTATGGTTCGCAAAATTTCTGAATTCCAAATTTGAATATTTTTGGGGTTTCTCAATCCATCATCAACTATGTGCTGGGAATTTTCACTATTTTTCACCCCACTATTTCTCAACCACATCTACAAGGATAGCCCTGGAATATCCGTTATCTCATGTGTACTTTTCAAGAGGTCTCCATTCAACACATTAGCAGGGAACACAATTCCATTGCTCATGCCATCAGTTATCTCATGGGCACTTTTCAAGAGGTCTCCATTCAACACATTAGCAAGGAACACAATTCCATTGCTCATGCAATCAGTGATCTCATGGGCACTTTTCAAGAGGTCTCCATTCAACACATTAGCAAGGAACACAATTCCATTGCTCATGCCATGTCCAAGCTGGGTATCATGGCACCGCATGATGGTGTGCATATCTCTTTGGAGTTAGATGGTTTATCCATCCATGTTGAATTCCTTCCCTTTCCCCGACTAGGACTAATGTTGGCTTCACCACAAATGCACATGGGTTTCACCACATATGCACATGCTAATGTCTCTTCACTGATTGGTTTTTTTTTGGTGCTTCACCACATATGTACATGCTAATGTCTCTTCACTCATTGGTTTTTTTGGTCAACTTTCTCTATCCCTGGACATTATTTCCTTTTCTATTTATGATGGACTTTTTGTTGTTATTATTTTATGTTCTCTAATTTTTTAGCTTATTGTGGTTCATTTGTGGGCTTTTTCTTGTTGTTATTTTATGTTATGTAATTTTTTAGCTTAATATTGTGGTTCATTTGTGGATTCGTGGCCATGAGGGGCTACATTCTAGATGTATTACATATCTAGCTATGGCTACCTTTCTTACATGTTTTTTTCATTGGTTGGACTTGATGTCCCCTCTATATAGACTAATGTACTAGTTTGTACTAGTTTTTCATATACATAATAAGACCAGCATTTTTTTCCATACATATATAATGAAAAGTATTATTAAATATTTATAAATCTATTTTCATTATATTTTTTTGGTTGTTTTTTTCATAAATATATATAAGTTTAATGAAAATTATTATTAAATATTTAAAA
>APFE030776401.1:86762-111869 GCA_000404065.3 Pinus taeda
TTTTTATTTAAAATTATTTACCGAATATTTAACTTAAACCATAAAATACTTATAATCTTTGAAGAAATACATCCATCATACAATTAACCAAATTCAACTCCTCCTATCACTTTTTCATAAATTTTATCACATCGTTGACTTTAATTTCCCTAGTAATACATATCTCAAATATAACCTTGCTCAACTTTCGCGAATAAACTAGCATTTTAGAGTTTCCTTCGTCCATCTTAAAAAATTTCTAATCATCCAATCACTATACTACAAAGGAATTGGGGCTACTAAGAAGTAGCCGATTTTTATTAATGGTGATTTCAACTTTGACTGGTTGAAAAACAATGTTATAATGTTATACTAGAATTTATAGTGAACATATAGATCTACGTGAACTATATTTCAAGTGATCAGCTTAATTGATTAATTTGGAGAAGTCTTTTTTATATTTCATTATAATATTTTTTAATAAATTTATGTAAACTATAATTATTTTTTATTGTCTCAAATCTAAATATTTTAATTATTTTTTTAAAACTAAGTAATATTTTTTTCGATTTGCTATATTCTTTTTTTTCACCTTTAATTTTAATTTGAATAATGGATAAAGTGCTTATATTTCCATGCTAGAATTTCAATTGTCATACAATTAACCGAATTTAACATAGTATTTCATAAATTTTACAATATCATTGATATTAATTCCTTTCCTAATGTATATCTAAAATATAATCATGTTAACCTCCATGAAATCAGTTCGTATTTTTAGTTTCGTTCATCCATGTTAAAAAATTTATGATCATGCACTCACCAAACTATAATATAGTTGAGCTTAATCTTAATATTCTCGAATGAGAATAGGCTTAGATGATGGGTGGTCCCCTAACACTAGATCAGTTTTAATGGAATCCGTTGCTTTATCCACTAACGGGTGTATGTGTCTATCATTTGTTGACCTTATAAGGATCAAAGAGAGGTGGGGAACTATTTGTAGTCAATGACATACATATATATATATTGATTTCAACTTTGGCATGTTAAAAAACATTGTAACAATGTTATATTTGGTCATAGTAGCCAATGTATCGATCTAGTGACCTCCTCTACCTATGTTGTGATGTGGGTGCTCCCACATTCTATCTAGCATCATGCATCAATCCTTCAGCCTCTTCAACGTGCTTTCTTCCATCTCTGGAAGTCTCTACATGAGTGCATGCTTCCACTCTCTGCTCCTCTGCTTGTGGCTACTCCACATCATCCTGAGGTTCTTCCTTTGGAGCTAAAATCTCCTCTTCTCCATGCGAAGCTCTCTCTCAAGGGAACATCTCATGGCCTTCTCTTCATCGAACTTCACATCTCTAAGAACCATTGTCATCCTATGAGATGGTAGGTAAACCCTATAGTTGTGAGGTGTATCAATGTACCCCACAAATATGCCCAACTTAGTTGTTGATTATAGTTTTTTCCTTACATCTGCAGTAACATGATAGTAAAATGATGAAACAATGATCCTAAAGTGTGTCGCATATGGTTTCTTATCTGAAAAAGATTCTTCTGGTGTACTCATCCCGAGAATCCGATGAGGACTCATGTTCTACACATATAAAGTTGTTTTGCATGCTTCAGCCCACAAGTGAAATTGTAGGCCTTGATCATGTACCATTGCCCGTGCAACTCCCACAATACTTATTTTCTTCCTTTAGGCACCCCATTCTGTTATGGGTTATGGGTTGCAATTATCTCCCTTCAAATTCCTTCTGATACACAGAAGTTATTGAATTCATTCGACACATATTCTCCACCATTATCTCTCTTGGGAGCTTTCACTTTTGTGCCAGTGTCTTTCTCCACAAGTTCTTTAAATTCACAAAATTTAGTGAATGTCTTATCTTTCTCCTACATGAAGAAAATCCAACACTTACGAGAAAAATCATCTACAAATATTACATAACTCCTATGCTTGGCCATGGAGGTTGTCGATATTGGGCCACACACATTTGAGTGACCTCTTTCAAAGATCACTTCCGCTCAACTGTCCTTATCATGAAAGGTTTATTTGGTGTACTTCCCCAATGTACACCCTTTACATGTGCCTCTTTGCTCTAGTGTACCCTTGGGAAGTCCTGTAGAAATTTGTTGCATGATCTTCAAATCTCTGTGGTGAAAGTGACCCTATGCCACAACTCACCGATGTCTCAGCTCTACACCTTCTCTGCTTTTGTGCTCAAATCACAACAATCTTCTACAACCAAGTTGTAGAGGTTCTTCACCTGAACCCTGATCTACTTCACTTGTCCTGAGGATATGTGACAAAGGAAAGTCTTTCCTTTGCTAAATATCACATCGTAGCCATATTCCTCTAACATGGAAACTCAAACCAAACTCTTTTTCAAACCTATAACATAAATGAAATCTTTTAATTTGAGAGGAGAATCAAAATCCATCTGAAAGGTAACATTACCGTGTTGTTCACGCTATACCTCCCATCATCTCCCATTTCAATGTGCATTTGGATTTTTTCCTCCTCCAAGTCACTGAAGAACTCTTTGTTGTCAGTCATATGGAATGAGGCTCCACTATCTAGTTACCACACACTACCCATCACTGATGTCACCATGAAAGCGATGAGGGGGAAATATATATTGAATTGTGAAGCAAGAGCTTCATGCTCCACTCCTCCTGAGGGATTCTTGTCGGCCTTCTTGTGCGGACACTTCGTGGCATAGTGTCCCAGCTCATGAAAATGAAAACATTTAATTTTCAACAAGTCCTTCTTCTTGCCGCCCTAACTAGAATATGATTTGGAATGGGATGACTTACCTTTCCATTTCATCACATTTCCAGCCATGGCACAGTTCTCCTCAACATCATGTTTGGATGAGGATCCATCTCTGGTGTTTCGCTGAATCTCTTCTTGCATCAATTCAAACAATAAACGCTCCCACTCTGGTAGCCTCTCCCTCCTAATTTATTGAGTCTTGGTAGTTGTGCCAGCTCTTGGGAAGGCCTATAAGTGTTAGGCTTACTAGATCGTCTTCAACAATTGTAACACCAACACTTCCATGCTCATCTTGATATTGCGTGAACTTGGTCAAGTAATTTGGTATCGTGTCACTCTTCTCCATCTTGATTTTTCTCAGCTTGTCCTTCAGTGCAAGCTTCCTGTTTTCACTGTTATTTTAAAATAATCTTTCAAGGCCTTCCACATTACATATGGAGTCTCCTTACCATGGAGGTTTGAGAAAATATAATATTGAACTCCTTCTAGGATAATACTTCTCACCTTTGCAACACTTTTTCTCCACTCTGCCTGATCTTGAGCATCAGTTGTTGGAGGATTTGGAATATCTTTGTTTGTGAATTCCTTAATCTCGTTGTATTCCAACACTGCCTCCATCTTGTCCTTCCAATAAATATAGTTCAAACTACCCTAAAGGGAATATTCAAGTCTCGATCCATAGAACGACATCCTATTGACTCTTAAGTATGATACTATAAATTTTATTTCACCTGCAAAACAAAAACTCGTATTCTCCTCTTCTATAGTGATTTCATCTCTGATACCATGTAGAAATTCCTTATAGATTCTAACTTCTAATTGTAATATGCTAAGACAATAGACTTGAATCTACTCTACTCATCAGCAGAAACAATTAAACAATCGTGAAATCATGAAGCATACAATGGAAATAATTCAATCAACACATTACATAATGACTTACTCAGGAAAGCCACAGTTAAGAACCACTGCTATCTGTATATTTCATTAGTCAAAAAATATGAGAAGATTACAATGCTTTGCACAAGCCCGATCAAGTTCTATGCTATCTCTATCTGTCTCATTGCATCCTAGGTAAGCGCGAGCCAATACTTAACCAAATTTTTGCTTTCCATAGTCCTTATTCCTTTGCATTGTTCCTCGAGGAATTATCCACCTATTAATTAGGGAAGTTCCTCAATATGAATTTCCTAATCCTCATAGGCCTTCCTCTAAGTGCATGCACCACTTGTATAATTCAGATGATCATACAACTGATAATACGCATCCTTAAACTCCAATCTCAACTGGGTCTTTCTCTGATCTGACATGCATGACTTAATTATGAGTGAACTTCAGTTTATGGGTTGATCACTGCAGACATAAAAACACTCCATTGTAAGCAGCACCACATTACTATACCTCCCACTAGTTCCTCCAACAATTGGAACTATTTTAACAGATTTTAACTTTGTTAGACTAAATTAATTAATTACAACTCAAAATAAACTCAACCAGGGCTCCTATATTTTAGGTGACAATCTACATGACTCTAGTTAGACCCTCAACTCAAATTAAATGAGCCAACTAAGTCAAATTAACTTAGTTAACTAATACAAGTTTTCATGAGATGTGGAATTATAATTTTATTCCCAATTTAATTCAAGTACACAATTAAATTAGGATTTTCTTGTTGCATTTTCAACATTAAATTCCTTTTAATAATCTACATCTCCTAGTCCATCTCAGCCAACATATCTAGTCCAATCAGTACCCTATTCACTCAATCACTACAACTCCAATTGAGCTTGTGGTGAATATTGATTCCAATACATTTATATAAAGGTGCTTCCTCCAAGATATTCTTGTCATATACAAAAGTTTCATAGGTAATATATTTTTATTTGATAATCATAACTTTTTTTGTTGTTAATGTTCGTATTCATACCCATACTAAAGCTCAATTTCGTAAGGATTTTTAGATGCTTACCCAGGTCAGAGGGATTCCTTACCATAAGAAAAATATTATTAGCATAAATAAGAAGGATGATGATTATACCAATAATAATCAAGACAATACAACCGACATTTGCCTTGAACCAATATTATAGCATATCAATGTATATGCGAAAGGGGGCAAGGGACAGTGTACAATCTTTTTTGAATCATATATTATAGTTGATTTCTTCCATCTAGTCGTAAGCGTTCGTGAACTTGGAAATAACACTCTCTTATAAAATAACTACAATAGCTCTCAACTTGAATGAACTTTCAACTCTCCTAACCTATTACAAAGGTTATTCCTTAGTAGAGTGTCAAAAGCTAATCTAAAATTAGTGAAAGAACAAAGGAGATGGGTTTTATTATCATGGCACTCCATAACATGTGTAACAAGATGGCCCATAATAGAATTATAAGCTCTAAATGTAGCTTGACCTTTAGCTCTTTTTCCATGGATTTCAAGCCATATGAAAATATTCTTTTACAAAATACTTCTATATATATTGACTAAGATGGGTTTAATCATGATGATCATATGGTTAGTGTGATTGCTTTAATCCTAAGTTTTAAATATTTAAACAATGAGGCTTTGAATCTAGGGTTTATGAAATCCCTACTTGACTACCAAATTGAAGAGCTTGTGCATGTGATGGATGTGTACATTCCCTTCCATTTTTAAGATCATGGCTCAGTAGCATTTGATGTTCTTAACTTTCATTTTTTCAAGTCACCAATCCCATATACTATGCCTTCTATAGAAAACAATTCATCCTATATAAGAATGTTTGGAATGTTGTTCGCAACAATAGGGGATTCATAAATATTTTTGAGCTAGTTGATCCGAATTTAATTTGGATCACTAGTATTTCTAGTCTGCTAGGGGAATATTATTTTGTTTTGTTTTATGAGAAAATATTTCCTGCAAAATATATTAGGCTTTAGTTTTGATAGTTATAAAAGATTATCTTACTTTATAAATATGCAATGTCTTTATTTCTTCTAATTAGGAATTTTTATATTTTTATCTAATCTTAAGGACTAATTAGAGGCATCCCTAATATATTTTCTAGAAAAAAATTATAGTCAGTGTCATACCAAGGGTTGGATGTCATATTTTTATTTTTACATGAAACCTTCATAGAGATATTACTAATAAAAGTAGACAAAGTTGTTTTAAAATTATAATAGAGGTTTGTAATATTATTATTATATGGTAGGAGATGTAATTCACTATTTAAGTGCTTTAAGAAAAGATAAAATTTATAGTTTTTAAAAAGCAAGTGACTTCGGATTAGAGTTTTCTTCAATAGAGGTTTTGTGTAGGACAAAGTTTAGAGTAAGGGATAAAGGTCTATGGTTGAAGTCACATTCATAGTCATTTAAAAGGTAAAAATTTAACATTTGACTATATATCTAGAGATATTTGATATTACACAATCCATGACACTACTACCCATCACATGGATAGAAATATTGTTCTTGGAGTTTGACCACTTCATTAGACCATTGCAAACTATTAGATATTGAGAACTACATTTCTCAAAGTTATAAAAATACTGAGGGGGTGAATCAGTATTTTAAACTACATAAAAGTTTATTTTCTTATTCATATTTTTGTATGCCATTGTTATGATGTAAATCTATTTATGAACATGGATGTAATGAATACAACTAGCGTATATCCAATTCACTAACTATTTTAGTTAATTCAACATCTGTTTAACTTGAGCAAGTATATCAGTACTTCATTAAACATCAATTAAATAGTAATCATGTACAGTAAGAAAAAAATAAGTCATCACACACAAGAAACACATGAACACCAGGATTTTTAGGTGGAAACCCATTGTGCGAGAAAACCACCTTTGTTATCATCTTTGTCTTCTTCTTTTATTATAAAGAGAAATTTCTTAAAATACTTGTACTCGACCGCCAAACTCTTAACAGTACACATGGATCTACCTGCAAAAGGCTACAACCTTCTCTCGTTTTCTAGATTCTCCAAGAAGGGAGCTACAACCCCCCCTTTTCTTTATTCATTGTGGATCACATTTTTCAAAATATTTCAAACTGGATCATTTGCAAATATCAGAAAAAAATACTGAAAGGAATCACTAAACCAACTTCATCACCAAATCATTAAGTAAACCAAATATTGAATCTCAAACAACCAAAGTAGCTAAATCATTTTAATTCTCTATACTCTTCATCACAATGTGAGACCACCTATTGTTCATCACAAAAACCAGATCCTGTCACTGCAAACCCTAGTAAAACTTATGTCATAATATATATGTTATTATTATGAGACATACTTGCGTATGTATGTGCTTTCTCTTCATCTAACACGCTTACAAATCTCAAAACACCAAACCTTGTAATTGAATCATTCCACTACTAAAGTCAATCACTGAAACACATACTAACTTTGTCACAGATCTCTGAACGAAATATAAATCATCTTATAGAAACATCATTACTATTCAAAATTTCATAACATAATCAATTCTACTTCAATCAACACTATCAAACATAGATCATCATGGAAGACTTCATCGACAGACAACAACAAACATAGCAATACTAATTAGACATCATATTCAACAAAACCCTATCATTTGTACATGATCCTTAAAAGACACTTATGTGTATGTACATTTCTTTCAAGAATCATACCTGCATACAGATATGTCCATACTTCATAATTGATACACTACTACCCAAAATCCGATCTAGATATGTACACGATCTTTATGAAGCAAATATACTTATAGATATGTAACTACTGAATAATGCCTTCGCTACACAAAAAATCATCGATGACACCCAAATCTCGGCACACACACTATAGAAGGCACACATCATAACAACATCATCCCATAAGTATATTATTCAATCTGTATTCATTTCAGATCTAGATCTGATCCATCATCACATTCCCAGATACACACTTATTTCAGATCAAACAATTCATCAATAAACCAAATCATGCACACATAACACTTTAATCTCCATCTCCTTATATATCTCAAGGCTTAGTCAATACCTTAGGCCAATTTCGCAGTTATGTTGATGGTATTCTTTGATGGAATCAACTATCCATTATTGTGCTCATTACTATGGGCCAATACCATGGTAAATACCCCTAGTGTTTAGAATATCATGGTGTAAAAACTACACGCGACTTTTCTTCACCATACCTACGTATGTACATAGTTTTGCTTCACATAACCTGCATATACTTCTCCAAAATTTATATTTGTCATTCCTCTGTCTCTCAATTGATATTCAATCTTTACTGGCTTGAATACTCATCTTGCTACAATAATGTTGAAATATATATTAAGTAGATTTCCATCAAGGACAACACATTTTTCATAATTCCAATAATCTCCCCCTTTAGACTTGATAGAAACCACTTTGGTGTTTGTTCACCACTACCTGTAGATACTTGTAAAAACATTTGTAGACATATAAAGCTTCTCTCCAAGCATTCAGCTTCAAACACCAAGCTACTCCCCCCCTTTGACATCAAGGGCAAAGAGCTAACCCATGTTGAATAAAGGCTTCCCTCCCTTTGTTGACATGAGCGATATAGATTTGATACGTTGAGTATGAACATTGAATATTGACCATGCTCCCCCTGAGAACATGATGGATTTTCTGAAGATATACAAAGAAGTACATGAATCTAAGACTCAAACAGACATGACCTTTCCTATCACCAATGGCTCAAGCGTACATTGCTCACCCAACATAGTGGGGTTACATATTTGACTCAACGTTACATCACATGCCCAAAAATAATGCGATTACATACATAATGAACTTGACTCCAATATTTCAATCATAACTTACTATAACATTTTTATATCATGGGTCTTTACATGACCTTTACATCAACAGACAAATATGACATATACCAAAGACCTTAATAGTGAGGAAGGAGTACCATGATAGTCATAAGTAACCATAATTTTTCATATAAGGATGAGGATATGTGAGACATCAAGAATTATTATGCAACAACGAGTACTCAAGAAATCAAATTCCAACAATGTGCATTATGAGAGACATAGAAAATTCTCTGCCTAACCTGTGCCATTTTTTCACTGTTAGGATTGATCATGTTCATCAATAAAGTTATCAAAGCAAATTCATTAATCAGTAAAGTCATCAAAGCAACAAAGTCATTTATCAACCATTGTAAGCCAATATTAATTGTAACAAATCAAGATCATTACAAAAATGCAAAATAACATATCAAAGTCTTTCCTTGATACTGTCCCAATGTTAATTCTTCATCATAGAGAACTCTATGTGACTGTGTAGATTAGAAATCATGTATATATGTGAATGTACTTCATGAAATCCGCATCCAGAAAGTAAATTGTAGTAATTTCAAACTCGGCTCCTTTTGAACATGAAAATATCTATCAAAATAATTAACAAAGTGATGAAGTAGAGATCACTCCTAGTTTTTGTCTGAGATATTCAAAAGAATCAAGTGGAAGTAGTTTATTAAATATGTTAGAAACTTGTTCCTTTAAGGAAACATATTCTAGTTGGCGTTTTGTTCAAGGACCAGTTCTCTCAAAAAGTGATATTTTATTGGAATATGCTTGGTATTTGAGTGCATGAAAGGATTTTTATAAATACTTGTGACACTATTATTATCACACAAAATAGGTATAGGTTGAGGATAAGTGATTTGAATATCTTATAATGTTTGCATCATCGATAGAAGTTGAGTACAACAAGATGCATCAACAACATATTCTACTTCAGCAATAGATAAAGCAATGGAGCTTTATTTTTTGTTGAACCATGATACCAAGCAGGATCCTAAATAGAATTTTCCTCCACTAGTATTTTTATAATCATCAACATTGCATGCCCAATCTACATTTGTGTAAGCATGAAGATAAAAATATGCATTTTTGGGATACCATAGACCATAAGCTTTAGTTCCTTGTAGGTACTTGAATATTCTCTTGTTTGCATGGAGATGAGTTTCTTTAGGATTTGCTTGAAATTGTCCACCAATCCCAACTGCATGCACTATGTCTCATCATGTGCCTGTAAGGTAGAGCAAGCTTCTGATCATAGATTTGTATTCAAGTTGACTTACTAAGAGAGAATCACCCTGTGAACTGAGGTTACAACCTGTTACTATTGGTATGCATACAGGTTTGCAATATTCCATTCTATACTTCTTTAAAATATGCTTGAGGTATTTAGTTTATGAGAGAAAGAAACCATTCTTTTCTTGTTGAACTTGAATGTAGGAATTTACAGGGTAAGTTCCTCAGATAGAACACCAAAGGTCACCACTCACAAATAGATCAAAGATCAATACATCAATATTCTTGACGTGGTTAAAACCCTCAAGGAGGGAAATAGTCCACGACCTAAGCCAATGCGGCCACTTCAGGAAATTTATTAATGTAAAATAAAGAAAATTTACATAAACTTCTCTCATGAAAGGTCACCTTACAAATGACCCTCCATGCTATTTAAATATAGATCATGGACCAACCGGGTGTTAAGCCATAGATCAAGTGTCAGTAATATCGAGTAGAGAATGAATCATCGGATCACTTCATCTCTAGAACATATCGTGACCATTGGATTATAAGTTACAAAAGTACATAGTAAAGAAACACACTTTACCTAACTCTACACTAGACCAAGTTATACTTAATTATTTCCTATGTGCCGGAATATCCTAACATCCCCCCTTAATAACAACTTTGGATCGGATTGGAAGATGTACAAATATGACACAATAGAAGAAGGAAGGAGACATTAGAGCCTATCCCCCCTTAGTGACAACTTCCTAAACTCCAACCATAAATCTAAGTTTAATAAAATTCACCTCAGTGAGAGCCTTTGTAAAGATGTCTGCAAGTTGATCATCGGTTGAAAAATATTGAACTTCAAGAACATGGTCATGAATAAGATTTTCGATGAAGTGAATTTCTATTTAAATGTGTTTGTTGCGTTGATTTTGGACTGGACCTTTGCATACTTGAATGGCACTTTGATTATCACACCAAAGTGTAGTCGGATGCTGCTACTGAAAGCCAAACTCTGATAGGATCTGAGGAAACCACAGGGCTTCCTTACTAGCTTTTACGACACCACGATACTCTGCTTCTCCTTAAGAAAGAAAAATGGCACTTTTTTTCTTGAAAGCCCATGTAATAGGTCAAGAACCAAGAGTGAATACATAACCTGGAGTAAACTTCTAATCATTAGGGTCACCAACCCAACTAGAATTAGTGAATCCAACCAATAGAGGAGATGCTTCTGCATTATAATGAATCCCAAACTGAATTATACCTTGAACATAACAAAGTATTCTTTTAGCTCCTTTCCAATGACTTTCAAGTCGGTTTTTCATAAACCCAACAATAAGGCCAACAACAAAGGAAAGGTCAAGATGGGTATGGGTCAGATACAAAGTTTTTCCTACAAGATGATGATATAAGGTAGCATCAACTTCAGGGGAAGTACAAGTGACTGAAAGTTTGACTCCAAAATGAAAGGGAGAAGGGGCTGGCTTACAGTTTGGCATGTGAAATTTGCGTAGAAGATCACAGGCATACTTGGACTGGGAAATGGAAATACCTTCGTTGGATTGCGAAACTTGAAGACCAAGAAAATAATGCAAGTGTCCTAAGTCTGTCATTTCAAAATTCTTTTTAAGGTTGGACTTCACATGGTTTAAAAGGTTGGGATCACTACTAGTAAGGATAAGATCATCAACATAAAGAACAAGAATTATAAGAGACTTACCCACTTTCTTGGTGTAGAGAGTATTGTTAGAATGACACCTAGAAAAGCCAGTATCTAAAAGAAAGTTATCCATTTTGGCATACCAAGCCCGATGGGCTTGCTTGAGACCATAAATGGATTTCTTAAGATGACATACAAGGTTCGATTTTTTTTGTATAAAGCTAGGAAGCTTCTCCATATAGATTTCTTCATGCAAGTCCCCATGTAAGAAGGTAGATATAACATCCATCTAATGGACTTCCCATTTGAAAGAGGCAACAAGGCAAAGAACAAGGTGGATAGAGTTCATTTTGGCAATAGGGGAGAAGGTTTTAGTACAGTCAATGCCTTCAACTTGTGAAAAAACCCTTAGCAACACGATGAGATTTATGTTTATTAACTTTTCCATTTGGTCCAAACTTGGTTCTGTAAACCCATTTGCATCTAGAAGAATTTTGTCCCTTTGGAAGAGGAACTAGATCCCATGTATCATTTGCCAATAATGAACGATATTCTTCATTCATAGTCGCATCCCAATCTGGATCACCTGAAGCTTCTGCAAAGGTGTTAGGATCATAATTCTCTGAATCTTGAGTCAGTAAAGAAGAGGCTTGATCGAACTGAGAACGTGTATGTCATTGATATATAGGATCACTTGCAAGAGCACTTGTTGCATCCGGAGTATCATAGACCCATTTTGGAAGTCAGGGAGCGAAAGGAGGATCCTGATAAAATGGGGGAGGATTGTCATCCTCGTTGTCATCATCTGAAGAAGAAATATTTTCAAAATTAGAAGGGATAGAGGGAGGTGGCACATCCGCCGAACTAAGCTCATAGGCCAATATATTTTCAACAAACTTTACATCTCTTCTAATGATAACATTTTTGGATTTAGGTGAAAGAAGTCTATATCCTTTAACATCTTCAAAATATCCAACAAAAATACATTTTTCACTCTTAGGTTCTAAGGCTTTATGTTTCTCATCAAAGACTATGGGTCGATGCTTCACTTCCAAAAACACAAAAGTGACTTACATCTAGTTTAATTGAGATCCATGCCTCTTTTGGACTGATATCCTTTAAAACCTTAGTAGGAGTGCGATTTACTATGTAATTTTCATAGTTAATTGCTTCTACCCAAAAATTAAGACTATGTCCTTTAGATTGAAGCATACAATTAGCCATTTCCTTTAAGGTGTGATTCTTCCCTTCATCTACACCATTTTTTTGTGAAGTATATGGAACAATATGTTGCATTTGAATTCCATGCTCAGTGCAAAAGTTTATGAATTTGTTGTTAACATATTCTCCGACATTATCAGATCTTAGCTTAAGAATTTGATGTCCATATTGTTTCTCAACAAAGGCCTTAAAGGCCAAGAACATGTTAAATACTTCACTCTTGAGTTTTAAGAAGTATATCTGAGTGCGTCTAGAGAAATCATCAATGAAAGTTAAGAAATACTTGTAGCCAGAGAATGAAACAACTAGAAGTGGACCACATAAATCACTATGCACAAGTTGTAAAGGCGCTGAGGCATGCCAAGAGGCATGCTTGTCAAAACTATCCCAGTGATGTTTTTTGAATACACTTCCAGAACAAACACCATCTCTGCAAGATACCATAGGAAAAACTGTCACCATATTTTCTTTACATAGATTTTGAAGGGTGCAATAGTTTAAGTGACCAAATCATTCATGTCAAAGTTTTCTCACTTCATTATTATGAGCAACAAATATCGAGGGAAGAGTTGATGACCGAAATTTGTAAAATTTATACAACCTTGTGGAATCATCAACAATTCTAGTAGCTAAAATTTGTCTAGGATCTCTTAGGTCCTTAATTACAACATTGTGAGGTGAAAATTCAACAGTTTTACCTTCACCTGAATGAGTTATTTGATATATAGATAGAAGGTTGCAGGATAATATTGGAACACATCATACATCATTAAATTGACCCTAGATGAATAGTTCTAATCCCTACAACAGTAAGAGATCTATCATCACCAACATATATATTTTTGGTGTTACAATCATTTAAAGAAGAAAACGTGGATTTGCTTTTTGGCCATGTGATAAGAAGATCCATAATTAATGAGCTACTCATGGGAATTAGAAGAAGAAGATACATTTAGTGCATAACCAAACCGAGATGCTTGAAAACCACATGCAGAAAGTGTTATTCCTGAAGATGAGGTTGAAGTTGAAGAGTGCTCCAAATGGATGTTATGCTTATTCATTGTTGCTTCCAAGGCTTCCATCTTCTTAAAGCATTTGGATTCTAAGTGGCCATCTCTATTACAAATGTTTCAATGTTTATCAATCCTCTTCCCTTTGTTTTGATTTGCCTTATCATTTTACTAAATTGATTTTTCACTTTGAGAGTGAAAGTGCTTAGGACCCTTGGTTGGTTTAGGGCCATTCTTTTTAAGATGTTGCTTCTTAGGATTCTTTGAACTTGGTTGTTGCTGGGTGGCTAAGGCTTTCTTAGAAGAGTTTCCAAGGTTAGTAAGAGAAAGATGTAAGAGTTTTTATTGTTCCTTATTAAAGAATCACAAAAGACATCAAAAGAGGTGGACTTGTAGGCATTTTCTTGAGAAATAAAGGCTTCTATAGTAGAATGGAAAGTGGAAACAAACATAGAGTAGACTGGTCCTAACATAGTAAGAATGGAATAGATAAGGCTACCATCTTCTTTCTTAACCTTAGCACCCTCAAGAGAAGTCTAAGGGTCTTGAACTTGGTCAAAAAATCTTCAATGGAAGAAAAATATCCAGGGTCCAACGTAAGCAACTCATTTTCGAGTTAATGGGATCTAATATCATTTTTAATTCCAAAAACTTTATTGAGTAGTTTCATTACTTAATCAGGGGTATCAAGTTCTGCAATATGGAATTAAAGTTTTGGATACATAGACATCCCTATCAACCCACCTGCTTGATCTTGTTTAGTTTCCCATTTGACTGCCTTATCTTCATCTTTAGGTTTAGACTCTTGGCTTGAGGTTGTTCTATAAAGACATTTACTTTTAAGTAAATCCTCCATGTAGGACACCCATTGGAAGTAGTTGGTACTGTTAAGAATAACTTGGCATGGATTTTCCATTTTAATAAAAACTAAAGTTATAGATGCTAAAACTAAGTGTCCTAATGGAAATATTTCGAAAAATTAGGTCGATTAAAAAAAAAAACGGCTCTGAAAATGACTTCCGTATGAAGAAGTTATGGTTTTTTGAAGAAAATTTGTTGAAGATGCCAACAAAGTATGTGAATGTGAGGAAGTGAATGATAATGTTTTATTTAAAATCCCCCATCCCTCCCTTTCCAAACTTAATCTAATTAGATCACTTTAAAAAAAAATTGTGTGACCCACTTTTATAAATAAGTGAAAGTCATTTTTACAATGATACTTTATGAGCTACCCACTAAATTGTAACTTAAATAAAAGATAAAGAGACTTTAGAATTATAAGTGATTCACTTTTTATAATGGGTGAGAATACTTTTACATAAAGTAACTTTAAAGCATAAGTTACATGTGTTTTTTGAAAAAGTAACTGAACAAAAAGAATACTAAATTGTAACTTAAATAAAAGATAAAGACACTTTAGAATTATAAGTGATTCAGTTTTTATAATGGGTGAGAACACTTTTACATAAAGTAAATTTACAACATAAGTTACCTCTACTTTTTGAAAAAGTAACTCAACAAAAAGAAAGACTTGAATCCAAGACCTCTATTCTCATAAAGTAATTTTCAACAAAGTGAGTTAGTTTAAAAGGTTAGTAATTTTTGGAAAACAGGAAGGGTTTTTTTATTTTATTTTTTAGTCATTGAAGCTTTGGAGTGCGTTCTTACATGAAAAGGCCATTTTTTCCTACAAAACAAAAAACCACACACCCCAAAATAGACATGCAAGAAAAAACCAAACCTTGTGGCTTGAAGTTAGTTTTTGCCGGAAACTAAATATTTTACTCGATGTTTTTGATTTTCTAAAATCACACTAAGGCATGGCAGAAAAGAGCATACGCATGAGAAAAATCCTTCCTTTCTGTTTCTGATTTTCCAAGATCACACAAAGTCATGGGGCAAAGAGCATATGCAAAAATGAAAGATATAGATCTGGTAATAAAGAAATCAAAGACCTTATAAACCGAAATAAACAGAGAGATGAATAACTAAAACTGCAAATAAAGATTGTATACCTCCAGATCTTAAAAATGACATAGCTAGGGCTACCAGAAACCTTTTTCGTGTGAAATGAAAGGGGTTCCTCACTGGAAAAAATACTCCTAAGACAAAAGGGCAGTCCTCTTGGCCCGAAAGAAGTTAGAAATAGTAGGTCTAGGAAACGACAGTCGGATGTAGTTGTACTGACTTCGAATTTTGATCACCAACAGATGCGACCCTGAAATAGCTCTGGTACCATGTAGGAATTTACAAGGTAAATTCCTCAGATAGGATACCAAATAACACCGCTCATAAATAGATCACAGATCAATACACCAATATTCTTGACGTTGTTAAAACTCTCAAAGAAGGAAACAATCCATGGCTTCAGCCAACGCGGCCACTTCAGGCAATTTATTGATGTAAAATAAAGAAAATTTACATAAGCTTCTCTCATGAATGGTCACGTTACAAATGACCCTCCATGCTCTTTAAATAGAGATCATGGACCACTCGGGTGTTAAGCCATGGATCAAGTGTCGGTAATACTGAGGAGAGAATGAACCGTCATATTACTTCACGTCTAGAACATATTGTGACCATCAAATTGTAAGTTACAAAAGTACATAGTAAAGAAACACACTTTACCTAACTCTACACTAGACCAAGTTATACTTAACTATTTCCTATGTGTCGGAATATCCTAACATTGTATACCAAGAAAGTATGTTAGTTCACCAAGTAATGACATTTCAAACTCTTGTTGCGTGACTGAGGGGAAACTTTGACTCCCATAATCTTCACTGATTCCAAATATTATATTATCTATGCAAACAACAACTATTGAAACTTTGCTATTATCCGGCTTTATATATAGATTGATATCTATAGATCCCTTAGAGAAACCTTTTTGTTGAAGATACTTATCAAGGTGATATTATCATGCACGAGGAGCTTGTTTTAGTCCATATAATGCCTTCTTGAGTTTCAAAACAAGGTTTTTATCATTTCCTAGAATAAACCATTCAAGTTGTTCAATATAAACTTCTTCTAAATCCCAATTTAGAAATGTAGATTTAATATACTTTAAAGTTATGAAAGCTTGAAAATGAAAGGAACATTCTAATGGTTTCAAGTCTGGCCATAGGTGCAAATTTTTCTTCAAACTATATTCCTTCTTATTGTCTATAACCTTTGCATACAAGTCTTTCTTTGTTTATAATTACCTCTCCATTTTCATTTAGTTTGTTTTTCATTAGTCTCAATAACATTTTTATCATGAGGTCTTGGTACTAATTCCCATGTAGGTTTATTTTTTATTTGTTCAAGTCCTTCATCCATAGTCTTAACCCAACATTCATATTTTCTAGCTTGATTTACATTTTTTGGTTCAATTGTAGATAATATGGTTAGATAGCTAGAAGTTCCAACAAGATTTCTTTGAGTTTGTACTCGAGTTTCCTTATCACATAGAATTTGAGATTTTGGATGATTTTTTTGAACATACCTTGATGGAGTCTTTTCTGATGCTTTTATATTATCAATTTATTCTTCTTATGCTTCATTGATTCCTTTTGCAACATTCTTTTGGGTTGTTGTAGGAGTATCTTCTCATCTTTTGGTGCTTCCCTTTTGGTACCTATGGATTCTTCATCAATCACAACATCAATGCATTCAACAACCTTTTGACGTCTTTTATTGTAGCATTTATATCCTTTACTTCTAGAGGAGTATCCTAGCAGAATTCCTTCATCAGATCTAGCTACAAATTTTCCAAGTTTATCATCATTATTTTTTATGTAACATTTTCTTCCAAAGACTCTAAAATTCTTGACACTTGGAGGTTTAAGAGACCATATTTCATGAAGAGTTTTGTCATTGTTTACCTTAATATGACCTTTGTTGATGATATTTACTGTTCTATGTGATACTAACCCCTAGAAGGTATGAGGTGTTTCGGACTCATCAAGCATGACATGCACCATTTGTTGGATTGTTCTATTCATTCTTTCTGCCACTCAGTTTTTTTGAGGAGGTTTAGCTATATAAAACTACCTCTTGATGCCATATTGTTCACAAAATTCGAAAAACTCATTTGATATAAATTATCCTTCTCTATCAGATCTAAGACATTTGATTTTCAAATCTAGCTCATTGCTTACTAGAGCTTTGAAGACTTTAAATTTATCAAATGATTTATCTTTATGTTTTAATAACCCAATCCAACACATGCGAGTAAAATCATCAATAAATAATACGAAGTATTGTTCCCCCCGAGGAGAATTCTTTCTCATAGGACCACACAAATCAATATGATAATTTCAAGTGGCTTACTTGAAGTACCTTCTTTGGCATTAAAATGCACCCTGGTTTGCTTACTGAATTGACATGATTTGCATATGGTACTTTCTGGTAGAGAGATGTTAGGCAAGTCACAAACTGCTCCCATTCTGTTCAACCCCTATAGTTGACTAAAACTTAGGTGTCCCAATCTTTTGTGCCAAAGCAAAATTTATTTTTATTTTCTCAAGTAACAATGTTCTAAACAACCTTCCAAGACATATACATTACCTCGAGTTTTCATTCCCTTTATTATGATGTTACCTGTATCGAGATTTTGTACCACACAATTCTTTGATATGAAAACCACTTCATGTCCATGATCACACATTTTAATAACACTCAATAAGTTATGTTTTAATCCATCAACAAACAAAACATTTCTAGCTTTAACCTTTCCGTTCAGCAAAACATTTTCTTTTTCTTTGATAACAATAGGTGAATTATTTCCAAATGTTACATTATTTTCTTTCTTTATTTCATTAAAGGACATAAAATTTCCTTTATCACATGTCATGTGTTTTGAATATCCACTGTTAATGTACCACATATTTTCTTGATCTCCTGCATATAAAGTTAAACCATAATTCTCAGATTGTATGGTTTTATTTTTCCATACCTTAGATGTTGTTGCTTTGTTCATTCTAGAGAGTAGATCATATTTCACTTCTGCATTCAGTTTCTCTATGCCACAATTGATTGAAAAAGGTACTTTTAGATTCATATTGAAGAGTTGAGAAAGTATTGTACGAGTATTTCTTTGACCCAGTCTCATTCTTTTTTTTCTTGCTTCTCTAGTCATTATAGTTTTATAAGTGACACATTGAGAAACGTTATGACCAAAATTATGAAAAGTGGAGCATTGACCATTAAAGTAAAAGTTCCTAGGAGTGTGGTACTATTGAAGGTGCTCGACCCACCAACATGTAAGGGGATATCCCTAGTAAGAAGTCCTAATTACACCTCAGACCATTTGGTGTAGGAGTCCCAGCAGTGGGTCATACAGTAATGCCTTGACCATGATTTTGCACAGAGGCTAGTAAGATGTATCTGCTAATAGCAAGGGTGTGACAGTGGTAGCAAGCTAAGGAAGGTGCATGAGAGGTTCTAACACACGAGGGTTGAGATGAGTGTGTCCCTTGGAAACCTGTTAGAGTATGGAGCTAATAAGGAAGCACGCGAGCAAAGATGAATCACAACATGGAAGGCAAGTTAGCTAGCAATCCAAGGTGACGGTTAAACCAACAACATGTTTCAAAAAGATTCATACATACATACACATAAATAGCTATAGATGCATGCGTAAGGAAACAAATACATATATCATTTAGACTAAGTAGATAGCTAAAATACAATACAACATATGCATAAAATGTGTTGGATCTTGTTATATTAAGAAGTTTAAGTTCCAGTCATACAATACATCCATCTCCAACCACTAGTTTCGACAGTGGAATGTTACAACCACAACTGCCTGCTCCTCCAAAGAGATATACTAGCTTTGCGCGGTGGAGAAGCAAAGGCTTGTTACAATACTATCCAATCTCTCTCCAAGATATTCTTATTGGAAGCTTAGCTAACTAAAAGCCTTTACAATGAGTTATGAGGTTTTATTTATAGCAAAGCGTGGGGTGACCCTTTGCCCTTTGTGATAGTTCATCTACCCTCATGACTCTTCATCTACTCTATGAGTGTTACACCAACTATCAACACTTGAACTTCCACTTGACAAGACGTTACATTGCAATGCACATGTGCCCATGTGAGACAAAATGGCTTGAGCAAGCGATGCAAGACATCACTAACACTTGGTCCTTTATGATCAGACCAACTCTTTGACGTGCTTGTGATGACAAAGGTGGTGAGCTGATGCCAAGCTTGGTCATCCGTGATGGTGTTAATGTGCTCCATGGTGAAATCTTACTGAATAAAACTCTTGCCTCCATTGCATCCGGGTGCATTGGCATGCCTCCTCCATCCAACTCATCTGCCAGCATGCGCATGGTCTTCTTGGGTGTGGCCAAACTGAAAACACACTGATGCATAGTGTCTGTGTTGATCTTCCAGTGTGTGTTGCTGGTCATGTGCGTCAACTGTCAACTACATGTTTAGCTCCAGTTGGACACGCTTCTTGACTTTTCCTTGATGAGTGTTCCAAATGGGTTAGATTGCATGCATGCACACAATGGCATGCATGCTCCTGAATTCCCTTGCATGCAATCAACAACACTACTCACCATGTCTGCTCCACGCCAACTATTGGGGATGGATCTATAACTTGTACGGGTGAAGTTTCATCCGTTAGTGCATGGTGTGCCCATTGATGTACCTATTCATGTTGCACTTCATTCTCTTGTCTATGCATCTCCTGTTATTCCTTGAGTTGTTGCTTTAGCACATGCAACTCCCCCTTTGTTCCATTCTCTTCTCTCACACGATCATATTTTCCTGTCATCACCTCATAGCCTCAATCGCCAAAGTTGATTTCATCACAATTGGATCTACTCGAGCTTGCAACTTTGTTCTACCTCTGTGTTGTCAACAACCTTCCTCTTGCATTCGTTGCATGTGGGTTTGCTACCTTCTGCTTCTCCTCACTGTGATGCTAATCATTGTAATGTTGCTACCATCTTATCTTGATGTGCTTTTCTAAGAACAACTTGATGTCTTCATAGGTAGGCAATCTCATAAACACTTGCTTGGCTACAACCCACGATGTGCTCTCAACAGTGTCGTTTGACTCTGCTCTCCTGAAGGCCATTGTACTTGTGCTGCTGAGAGGCATATGAACACTTGTGATACCTATGGACATGGAAACACTCATGGCAAGCAATATATCAGTTGAAAACCAAAACAAACTAGAGAACTGACTTGCAACATACCTATGTGATTGATCATGAAGGTTGCGCAATTCCGTTGAGAGGCCGGGAGACTGACTGCCAAAACTATGGAAGGCACAGTTCGGGCTATCACTAGGTTGACTCATTGCTAGAACTGCACAA
Source organism: Pinus taeda (assembly GCA_000404065.3). NCBI lineage: Eukaryota > Viridiplantae > Streptophyta > Pinopsida > Pinales > Pinaceae > Pinus > Pinus taeda. Next base: position 107,807 of record APFE030776401.1, read on the forward strand.
TGCACAGTCCATCATGGCCTACTAAGGACCGAAACTGTGCAATGTGTATTTTCTGTCAACAGTGACATGCAACCAGAAAGCTACATTACGTAGTTTCTAGGGCCAAAAAGACACTGTCTCCAAGAATTGCGCAATGCATGCCTAGAGGTTAGTGCCTGGCTAGACTTGTGAAGTTTTTAGAGGGAAGGTAGAGCTTTTTCTTATGGAAATGTGAAGTGCTAGCCGGGCAAGGCATGGTCCAAGCCAAGGTAGCCCAGTCCAGCCGATGGGTGACTAAAAACATGAGTGTGAAAGCATGACGAGATGAGTGCAAACAAGAGTGAATGATCATTCATGGAAACAACAAGTGCAGGATTCAGAAAATAGGAAAGCATGCATGTGTGTGAACTGAATTGTCGCAATGGTGACCATCCGTGCAAAACAATGTCATGCATTTGAAAACACTGAGATGTTAACAAAAACTGAAGCGGTGCTAGTACAAGCTAGTATGCATGTAAAAAATAGCAAGCACTCACTAAAATCAACAAACAACATTCACACGAAGCGATGCACAAAAAATGACAGAAATGCAACGTGAGACATGACAGGTGGGCTTACCCCAAAACAACTGTGTTGAATGTGCTGACAATTCCTAGATGCAATGTAGGATGTTAGAGCTGTAAGGTTGATGCGAGAAAATAGCTCTACAGATTCTAGTTCATGAGTTTTGATAAAATCAAGGTTGCAATGTGCATGCCACAAATCTAGGGAAAGCAACACTTTGTGGGAGGTTTCTGAAATGATCCTTGCATGTAACCTCCAACTGCTAAAAATAGATCCTTGAAGCAAGGGATTCCTTTGCATGTTGCCTTGAGAGGAGCACATCATGCATGAAAATCAATTTTTCTTGGTCCTGGAGGGAACCGGTCAACTCAACTGCACATGCAACAGTCTTCTCAACTGGGAGGCAAAAAATACAGATTTTTGGGAGGGAGCTGGGCTGGCTACTGAGAGGGATTGTGCAATTTCTCGGTAGAGAAGTTGACATTTTCCTAAGACTGCACAATTTCTTGGCCGAGTAGTCTTGCTGGGAGGAATTACACAACTTTTCTAGTGAACAGTAACATGCATATTTTTGCAATTCTGGAGCCCAACAGACTTCCAGATAGAATTACGTAATTTCTGGAGGGAAGGCTAGTTCCCTCTAGAATTGTGCAATTTCTTGAGGGAGCTTCTCAACCTACAACGATACCAATTCTGCTGAAACAACTTATGAGGGGGATGCAACAAGCTTTGATGGACAGACTGTCATTCTGTAAGAAAATCATTGAAGCTTGTCTACTTGACAAGGCAAGACATGCTGTTGTGAAATGTTGGTAGGAAGGCTCCAAAACAAATCTAAGGAAAAATTTTGGACGATGGTTTTAGCCGCTACAACACTTAGCGACACACTGGTGGAAACCCAACTCTCTGAGTGGACCTTGTTCATGGAAATCAAGTATAACACCTGCAAAAGTATTGTTTAGCTCTCAATTCATCTTGGTTTCCACACTACTTGATTGTAAGATGTACTATCTATAAATGCCTTAGTAATTCAACACACATTCCAAGCCAAGCCAACACAGTTGTTTTGGTTGGGGTTGAGGATAATATGATACACAAGCAGTATAATCATCATAGTCTTAGTTTCATCTCTAGTGTTGCTCTACTCCCAGTAGGCTTGGACTATACCTTGGCAAAGTCACGCAAGAACACAAGCATGGCTTTACTACCAGTGAGCCTGGTTAGTACCCCAGAGGAGTTACTTGCATCACCTCTCCACAGAGGAAGACTTTCTCTTGTTTTTCCTTATTCATTTTTCATTTTTTTCAAAATTTCTTCACTTTTTCATTTTTTCATTTTTCATCTTCATAATTGTACCTAGCACTTATTCATTTCAGAGGCGGAAGAGGGATCTCGACTTATTGAGAGCATAAGAGGTTATTCCTTCATAGAAGTAGTTTATGTATACCTATGATTTTCTTGTTAAGGTTTTCCCCCTCACCTTACTCTACTTGATGGAGCTGACAAGGATTAACCCAAAAACAACTGACTAGAGTTGGTGATACTAGTTAGTGCACAAGCATTGTGTCTTCACCAAGGTTCACTTCAAACAGTATGTATTTTCCATTAATGTATCATGGACTGAAGACAACAAGTTCTCACATAAGAGAGCATAACCAAATGTTTATATTTGTACAAGTCGTCTTGTATTTTACCTAGCTTGTTTGAAGAGATGCACACAGTCCATGCGAAACTAACCTATGGACAATAAAAAGAAAACAAACCAAAAATCAAAGCAAGAAGTAGAAGCAAATGTGGAAGAAAAGAGAGTCAGCAAAGAAACACACAAAGAAAGAAGCAAACATCCATGCAAGCAAACACTACTCCTACTCCTAAGCTAACAGTGCATGGGTCATCTCATAAAAGCAATACTTCCAATGTAGCCACCGACACATTGGTTGACCCATGTTGGTGAAGGCATGGTTTGCGAACATCGCAGTTGCACAAACTAGAAAGCATGAAATATATAACGACGAAGATGAACACACTTCGAGCTTACAAGCGACCACAAAACAAAGATGAGTGAAAGTGCATGACATGTACTTTGTGTTGCTACCATGATGTTGTGCTACACTGTGTGAAGATGTCAAGTGTAAGCATTCTCTTGACTGTGACATGCAAGCAAACATGAGAAAGGTAGACCACTTATGTTGTGCATGCTTGATGTGTAAGATTCCTCCAATGCATGAACGATGGGATCATGTATTTTGAGTGGAGGAAGTGAAATTTGGGTCTTTGGTTGACCTTCAATGAAATGCAAAGAGTGATGAGGAGCCTTGAGTGTTTCAACAATTTCCTGACCGGAAGTGAAACCAACCTCATGATAGCGAGGGCCTAACATAACCATCAGGTCGGGCTGAAGTGCCTCGACAGTCTGGGGGTTTCAAATTTGTTGATAGATAGATCATCGTAGACCAATGTCTTAGACAAATTAACAACTTATGAATCAACATCGTGATCAAATGAAGAAGTAGAGAGATCACAAAAACCAAGATTAGAAAATTTAGGATGTTTGTCGGGATCCTCATGATTTGATGAATTGGGTAGAGGGGTAGATGAGAAGCAAAGATGTTCACCTTCTATGCAGGGAAAATTTTAAGAACCCCCCCTAAATTTATAAGTATAATAAATGGGCGAATCTCCATGGTATATAGGAAAAATGGAAGGCAATTTTATCAATAATAGAATATGTATATGTAATTCTTTGGCGAATCTCTCACCAGGCATGGCGAATATTTTACTCAATTATAAAATCTTGTAACATCTTGGTATTACCATGGGTTATCATAAACCTGGAGCTTAAAAATTACTATTAGTAATTTAATAAAATTAATAGTTGATTTTTATTTTAACCAAGCTAAAATGTTTAACATACATTAAATTACAACATCCATCTTGATCCACCAAGCCCCCGAGAGGTATCAAATATTTTTTCACTTTGTGCTAGTTTGCATATCATGATATTTGATACCTCTCGGGGGTTAATAGATCCAAAGTCAATATGGATCTATGCTGGTTTAATTCCCCATTTAAATAGGCTACATTCCAGGTGAATACCATGGGTCAATACCATGTGCCATTTTGGTGAATACCATGGGTCAATACCATGTGCCATTTTTATTTTTATTAATACTAATATTAGGGTTAATAATGTTTTTTTGCATGGTATTAATAACAATCTAGTCTATGGTATTTGTCCCATAGTATTTTGCCCATATGTTTCACCTAAATATAACACATTTTTTGAGTGTTCGTAAATATAAGGTGACTTATGGAGTAAATATAAAAAAATGTTTTATTTGTTTACCATACCTCTCGTTTATTTATATTTTTATTAATTTACCATACCTCTTTTACAAATATGGTATTTTCCCCATGTGATTCACTTAAATAAAACCTTTTTCTTATGCCTTCATAAATAGAACGAGGGTTATGGACTAAATATAAAAAGAGGTTTTATTTATTTACCATATGTTTAGTT